>JAJOZX010009648.1:5000-152717 GCA_023014485.1 Bathynomus jamesi | reverse complement strand
ACTGTACGGTGCCAAGATTCTCGCAACGTTTCTCCCAAACTGAAGACTTCGTTCCAAATTTGGGTCAATTTGGAGAGCAAATCCTTTAGTGCATTATTTTTTTCACAAGCTCCAATAGCACCTTTAGAGTCAATCGTCAGAAGGTTCATTGACTTCTTCACTTTCTTCCTTTTCCCTCAGTCCTTCCTCTTCCGTCGTGAGGGCGATGAGTTCTCGGCGTCTAGGTCTTCACGGTGAGAATCCAACAACTCGGTAATAGCTTCTTTACAGATATCGGATATTATGTATCGCTCACGTCTCTTTTCAGGGAGTAGAGTTTTAGGGTTTGTCGAGACCAGTACTCTTCATACTCGTTTTCTCTATTTTAAAAGTTAAAGTCCTTTGTACAGCCTTTATGCTTGCAGTGTCTAATTTTCTGTATGGACTTGTGAGTACAGAGTAATACATATATATATATAGACGCATGCTTTGAAACTGCAAATGACAAGAGTCCAAAGTTGTTCCAGCCTGGCACACGAGAAATGAAAGTTGGATTGTAGTACTCATAAGTGTGGCACATGGATCAGACGTGACGGAGTTTGAACGTGACAAGATAGATGGATGTCATATCAAAAGTATGACTATGCCTAAGATTGGGAATACTTTAAAATGTCCTAATTCCACTGTGATGAAATATTATACGAAAGTCGATGACTGTGAAAAAAGGTAGTGTAGAGCCCAGACAAGCCAAAACTTGTGACAAATGATGTACAGAGAAGGTTGAGATGTGGGGTGAGGAAGAATAACGTTCACGTGCCATGACCTCCTCAGGACCCCGATCTCAATTCGACAGGACACCTTTGGAATAAACTAGGGTGGGTTCACCAGGAACAGACACATGAAACCAAGTTCTTTCGACGCAATGGAAATTGCAGTGCAGAATAAATGGCGCAGTATCCCGCCCCCCCACCTCTGAAACCTATGAAAAATTGGTGGAAAATGTTCTTGCGAAGATCGGAGCTGTTATCACGGAAACCAAAGATGGGCCTACACCCTATTAATATAGTGGGAACCATCATCTTTTGTTTTAAGTGTGTTGTCTTCATACTTCTGGTAAAATAAATAAATTATATTATATATAGTGGCCTACGGATCACCTATTTGATGTGGTTAAGAAAGGAGGCTTACTATAATTACTGAATAAAATTGAAATGAGTAATTAGGGGTCACCAGGTCTTTGCAAACCAAATAATGTTTAATAAGGAGAGAGAAATTACTTTGGTGTTTTGTCTTTAATTAGGAAAATAAATCAATTATTTGTTCACAGCGATTAACAGTTCAATAAAGGTATTTATAGTGATTAACAATTATAATTATAAAAATGAAATAGCTACACCTTTATACTTGATATGGAGAAGATCTCTAGACACTGGGGAAATACCGAGCATCTTGAAAAGAGCAAACATTGTCCCTATATACAGGGTGTACATAAAGTCAGGATCTATTTTTGTGAAGCGCTTGGAAATTATATGGAATTCAATCATAAAATGATAAAGTGGTAACATTTATTAAATAATTAAGAGTAGGATTCGACGTGACGCCCATCAGTATCCCTGCACAGCTCAAATCGTTCCGCAGCATTTCTAAACACATTCTGGAGCATTTGCGGGGTTATGTTATCTGCAGCAGTTCGTATACGTAAGTTTTCAAGACTCGTAATCTTCGTCTGATAGACGTGCGATTTGATAAAGCCCCATGCAAAGAAATCTAAAGGGGTTAAATCTGGTGATCTCGCTCCAAAGTATTTCAAAGAATAGTTAGAGAGAAAATTTATGATTTCTTGGAGATACTGGAGAGATTCAACGAAAATCAGCACGGATTCCGATCAGGTAGATCATGCCTATCACAACTAAGAGAACACTACAACAATATCCTAGATGCACTGGAAGGCAATGACAACTACGATGTCATATACACAGATTTTGCTAAAGCTTTCGACAAATGTGACCACGGTATAATAGCACATAATATGAAATATATGGGAATAACAGGCAAAGTGGGAAAATGGATCTACAACTTCCTCAGAGAACGTCTACAGGTCGTCAAAATTCAAGGTATATCATCATCAGAATCGGAAGTACGCAGCTCAGCACCACAAGGGACAGTACTGGCCCCACTCCTGTTCATTATCATGCTAACAGAAATAGACAGCGGAGTAAACAGCAATAGTATAGTAACATCCTTTGCAGACGATACAAAGATCAGTAGAAAAATCAGCGATGTAAATGAAGTGGAGGCCTTGCAGAGGGACACGAACAAAATATACAAATGGTCAGAAGACAACAACATGACATTTAACACCGAGAAATTTCAGCTCTTGAGATATGGTAGAAAAGAAGAACTTAGACTGCATATTATGCTCCAGATAGACAGGAAATTCGGAGAAGCAAGAAAGTGATCGATCTGGGGGTAATAATGACCGATAATGTGAAATTCGAAACACAAAATCAGATAGCGATAAATAAAGCAAAAAGAGTCGCGGGACAGGTACTAAGAGCGTTCAAAAGAAGGTACAGGACAGTAATGATTTCCCTGCTAAAAACACTGATTATACCAAACTTGAATACTGCTCAGTTTTGACGTCCCCATATAAAAAGGAAGAAACTAATAAACTAGAAGAAACGCAGACACATTTCACAGCCAAGATTGATGGCTGCAAACAACTAAACTACTGGGAAAGACCACATAAACTAAATCTGTGCTCCTTGGAAAGAAGAGAGGTACACCATAACCTACATATGGAAAATGACCGAAAAACTGGTACCAAACCTAAAACTATACCCAGAATGTGTAGTGTTTCCAAATTAAAGGTCCGACAAGTGACCTCCTCAACACCACTGAAAGAAAATAGTTTGGTTGTCAGGGGGCCAAGACTTTTTAACCAGCTTCCAAAGGACCTCAGAAACGTTACAGTGGTCAAAGTTGAAGTCTTCAGGAGAAGACTAGATGCCTAGCTCAGGACTGTACCAGATGAGCCGGGTGTACCTGGCTATGTACGGTGGAGAGCGCAAGAAAGCAACTCGCTCCTCCACCAAGCCAGATATAGAGGTGGGACCACCAGCTTGACCTTCGTGTGAAGAGAGACCAACGCACGGAACAGCAACAAGGTATATAACGGCATTCATACTATGCTAAAGATGACTGATTCTTAGCAATAAGGAATGGTTATACAGTCTAATTGTTAAGTAAACACATTAATTCAGATAGGCTAGTGAGATATGAATAGGTGAACACAGAATAAATAATGAAGCCTATTGATAACTGAAATAATGAAAGTACGGTATGGCACAGTAAATGGATTAGGTCGGAAAAATGAAATGCATTAAAGGGGCAAATAAACAATCGGATGCAAAATAAATGAGTTATCTGAAAGAACACAATAACAGGGTGATACAACAGTACGGTATTGGTACAACACTTGAATAGACCTAGTGCAGTCTTAACGAGAGAGTTAGTTTGAAACAGTAATGAAAACACTTTTAGGCCCTATGCGATTAGGCAGAGCTTGTGGTAACTCGACGTAACAAAAACACTGTAGACCGAGTGAGGCCCGACAAGAGGCTTACCGCTCTGCTGGATAACTCTGGAGACTGAAGGCCTACGTGAAGGTTTGACCGTATTGCGTTTCGCCGTAGATGACCTTGGAGACTGTAGGCCTACGTGAAGGTTTGACCTTATTGTGTTTCGCCGGAGATGACTTTGGAGACTGTAGAGGGCCTGTTGAGATACTTGTTGAACGGGCGCCGATCGAATTGTGGTGAAGGAAGAGTGAAGAACAAAGTGGGGTTTGTGGCTTGTAGCCTACTACGAAGTTTACGGAACTGGGCTTCAAAGGGTGCTTCTGTAGTCAGAGTGGCCTTGCCGGCGGGAGGATGAGTGTTGACAGCAGGTCGAGACTTGTTGAAAAGGGGCCAACGGAAAACGCCTATAGCAGTGGTTCCCAACCTTTTCACCACAAAGGACCCTTTTATTTTTAATTTTTCCCACGGACCCCATGTTTTTGAAAGATTCCGTCTACCAAACAAACTGTTTTTATTAACTAATAATTAACTCGTTTTCCCATTTTTCACTATCAAATAAAGGACATATAAGAGAGTATGCAATTAAAATAAAGCGTATTAAAAAAAGTATTAATAATTCCAGCCAAGAGTAAGGAAACGAAATTTTAGCCTAAGCGCCCTTATCGTGGGTAAATGTACGATTTCCATTGGAGCCTCTCGAAATATTGAAAGCTCACGGACCCCCAGTACTACCTTCGGGGACCCCAAGTTGGGAACCACTGGCCTATAGCAGTGATGTTGCTTCTTGCAGGATGAAATTGTAGAGGGCCTTATTTGATGATAGACTTCGTGTATGCTCGACCGGAGCCTTGAAGGAACAACGGGTGGCGTGATGAGTGGTGCTACTGACGAAGGTGCTGAGAGTGAGACGTGACGACCAAAACGAGAAAATGGCAAGTGAGGATGATTTGAGTGAGTGAGTTGACGTTATAAGAAGTTAAATTAGAGTTGTAGGAGTGATGTCAGAAAGTGAGGAAATGATTTGAGAAAGATACTGCATTTTATAGACCTTGGTGACGTCCTCTGGTGGTCGTTTCGGGAACTACCACAAAATCTGTTTCCTGTGGACCTTTTTCATGCCCACGTGTATAGCTTTTGTTTTGATTCCATGATGTTTGAGAACGGCGAGGAAAGGAATTTCCGGTCGGTCTCTACACACACACACACACACACACACATATATATATATATATATATATATATTGTTCTAAAAGAAACGCAACCTATTGGAAAAATGTATATATCATTGCATTCTAACCCTTTTCTTTCTGTTTCGGGTGCGTTTCTTTATGAACACCCTGTATAACGACGTTGTTAAACTAATGTAATATACAGTAGTTAATACAGTAGTTATTCTCATCTTCAACAAATGATGATGGTAACTGTTAATTTACAGAAAGTAACCTACTGAAAAGACAAACGTTCCTATTATATACCTCTGAAGTGATCCTATATATTTTCTCTAAAATATTATAAAACAATTATGTAAAATGTAAAACAAATTTACAGATCAAGGCATATTAAAAAACAATAAAATCACCATTTTCTTTTCTTTTTCCATCTTTCTGCTGACATTAATTATCGTATCTTGTTTGCGTTCCAATATTATGCATTTTCATTTTTGTTCATTTTACAGTTTTTTCTTTTTCTTTTTTTTTTTCTTTTTTAAGTGTTTTCTCGTTAGTCACATAAACCTAATTTTCATAATAAACAAGTTTGCACCTACGATTTCCTCCGACACTCATTTACGCGTGAACGAAGTTTGAAGTGACAAAAATAATCAATTGCATTTTTCTAACGTAAACAAATGAATAGAAATTAATTCCGAAGAACTTTGAAAACACGTTTAAATTACACTCTTAAGAGAAATTAAAAAAAAAATCGCCAGAGGTCAAGAGTTTATATATATATATACCTTTCAAATGTTCCGGCGATGATTCCTCATTTCACGAAGGTCAAGCTTGTCGCCACTCCTCTCAGGTTGGCCTAAAGTAGTGAGTTTGTTTCTTGTACTCTCCACCTCACATAGCCAGGTACACCCGGCTCATCGGGGATTGTTCTGAGCCAGGCGTCTAATCTTCTTTTGAAGATGTCCACTGCAACACCACTCGTGTTTCTTAGGTCTTTGGCCAGCTGATTAAACAGTTTTAGTCCTCTCACAACAAAACTATTTTCTTTCAAGGTTAAGGATGTTCCCTGTCTAGCCTTTAATTTGGGAACACGACACAGTCTTCCTTTTCTACTTTCCACTGTTGTTTAGAGTTACAGGGTTCAGAGTAAGATTAGGGACTAGTTTCTCCATTATTTTTCCAAGTGTAAATAATGATATATCCTCTCTCTCCTTCTTTCCAGTGAATATAGGTTTAATTCGCGTAACCTTTCCAGTAGTTTAGTTCTTTGCACCTCTTGATCTTGGCTGCGAAGCTTCTCTGAATCCCTTCTAGTTGTCTAATGTCTTCTTTTTTTATATGGGCATGTTACCGAGCAGTATTCTAATTTGGGTATGATCAGTGCTTTCAGTAGAGGAATCATTATATTCCTATCCTTTCGTTTAAAGGTTCTCAGTATCTGCCCGGTTACCCTGGGCATATATATATATATATAATATATATATATAATATATATTATATATTTCAACTGCAAAGAACACGCAGTATAATTAACGTAAAGAACGACGCTTGTATAGGAGAACATTCCGCGCATATATATATATTATATATATATAATTAGTCATAAATGTTCAAGTAGCTCCAACATTTGTGCAAATTTTCGTCAATGTTCATATTTTACTGAGTAGTTCCAACAGGTCATATTTGTTATAGCTTAAAGTTTTTAATCACTTTCGCTTGTGTTAAGGTGGGGGCTCCATCAAAAGGTGTAGAGAAAGCGCTTTTTTACCGTATACAATGATTATTTTTTCGAATTTCACCCGCGGTAGGATTTTATTTCTAAAACTCAAAATCAAGTAACTACAATTTCATGCTACCTCAGGCGTTTACACACTTAGTGATTTGTTTTAGGTTAGTTTACGTTAGGATAAGTTAACCTGAGTTAACTTAACCAAGCGTGAAAAAAGTATTTTGCACAGGAAAATTCAACTTATTTACAAAATCGGAGTTAATGGGTAAAAAATGGGGGCTTACTATTGGCGCTATTTGGTGATTTAGGCATATACAGTAATACCTTGAACATCGTTGTTTTGAACATCGTCGTTTTGCGCTTTCGTCGTTGCTGTGCTTGCGACTAAGATTTACATCATCATCATCTTGGTTTTGCTATTTCCTCGTCTTACGCCTGGCAGCATCACCCTTCCCCCCCCCCCCCCCCATCCTTCCCCCTTTTCATGTTTAATAAAAGGTTTAAATTGAAGAGTAGCCAAATGTTTTGCTTAAAAATAATTTCCAATTTAATTTTTTCGTTCGTATTATAAATTTTCGCGTTTAAATAAAAGGTTTGAATTGAACAGTTTCTTATTGATGTTTTTCCTGTGATTGAGCTGTTGAAACGAGTGTATTTTGTACTGTATTTGTAATGCAAAAATCCTGATTTTGACACAAAAAAAAATCTGAGAACGGAACCTTTTATTTCCCATAGGTTACATTCTTTGAACATCGTTGTTTTGAATATCGTCGCCTTTTCCAGAAACGCATTAGCGACGATGTTCGAAGTATTGCTGTATATATATATATATATATATATATATATGCGCCTCGGTGGTGTAGTGGTTAGCGTCGCTGACTACGAATCCATCGGCCCCGGGTTCGAGACCCGACGGCAGTCGGCGCGCAGCAAAACCCAGCTGTTCATCCTTCCACACAATAAAGAAAGTGGTTGGTAGATAAATGGGTACCCTAGGTGGCCTAGTGGTTAAGACGCTGGGCTGCTGATGGGGCGTGGTTCGGATTCCACGTTAAACTGTAGGTCTAAGGTGGAGTGAAAAGCTTGACCTTCGTCAGAATGAACAATTCGGGCGGAAGCTAACCAAAGATATACAGTGACCTCCAGCCACAGAAACTTTTCGTTCACAGCTGTAGATGCGATTTTCTTTGAAATTCGTGCAGCCAAGGAAAATCTTTGCCCCAACCATAAAACCAGCCCCCCCAAAAAAGCAACCAGAAGAGAGGGCCAATGCAAATACAGAAATAAGAAAGGTTGCATGGGCCTACTATTTTTACGACTAAATAAATGAAGGATGCATTTGCCAGATGTTGAAGCAGCTTCCCTATCGAATTGACTTCTAGGAATACGTCGATTCACCCACCACTGGAAACCCTGCAAGGGGAGTCACCAGGCCAGACAAACATTGACCCTGAACTCCAGCAACTCCACCAATCTACAGGACATAGAAGAAACCTAAGGAGCTAAGCCCAAACCAAATGGACTTTAGAAGAGATGAAATCCTAGTCTGCTTTGAGTACTCAAGATATGAGCACTTGGGCAGATACAACAAAAGGATTCTCGAGAAATAAATAAATATATATATATGAAAAATAGACCAAGGCAAGAGTTCCGAACATTTATTAGAGATGTTTCGACCCGTCGCGGGGATCCTCTTCTGTGAAAACAAAGCCAAAATAAAATAAAATAAAATAAAAATATGACAAAACCATCTAAGAGGGCAGAAAAAATCAACCAAGTGATAAAAACAATAACAACTCACCATATTGAGTTACAGGGTATGACAAAAAAGTAATAAACGAGGATCAAAGGCGCACATCTTCTCCGGTTGAAAGGAAAGAAGTGATTGACGAGGCAAATCGAGAAAAAAATTATGGTTGTGTATTGGTTGGTTGATATAATTCCATAAGATGAATAGTTTAACTGATAGATCCTGCGCATTTAAAAAAAAGTTAAAATTCTTAATGTACAGGGTGGGCAAAAAGTCTGGGCACCCCTTCAAGATATTTACACATCTAATTTTTACATTAAAGGGGTGCCCAGATATTTTGCCCACCCTACACAATGATTCGGTAATTTTTCTTTTACGTTCGTATGACTGAAATGACAAAATAGAGAATTAGTTAATGTTTATTACGTGGTCGGCCTGTTCATTATGATTTTATGACTGCGTATAGCACAGTATTTTGGGTTAGATAAAGGTTAGCCTGTTCGGTTGGAAAAAACCCATGTGCTTGGCTGTCCCCTCTGTTTAAATTGAAAGCCAGTTTGTTACACGTAACAGGCGTTGCAATCCGCGCACGAATAACGATATACGACAGAGGACCTAATTAGGGTAGGGAGACGTTCTTTATGACAACAAAAATTATAAATGAAGGAGAGATTAATATTTATGAAATTAAAAAATTACACTGAGGGAAGGACCTACGGGGCTCCAATAAACCTTAGCCCTCCCGCCCATGGCCTAAACCATTAGAGGTACAGTAAAACTAAACATACCTTACAAAAGAGAATTTAATCCTGCATTTAATGAGAAACAATTAAAACTTGGTGTTCCCGCCAGTGGCTTCCAAGACAGCCTGAATTCGCTTTGGGTAGCTTGCCAAAAGTGACGTGAATAGATCTTGATCGTTACGCAAATTTGCTAAAACAGTTTCAATGTGTTGCGTCATTGTATCCTTCGAAAATCGATTTGCTGCAGGTTCTTGAAACAAGAGACATTCAACCTTGTCCTTTATAACTGATCCAATGTGTTCACAGACGTTCAGGTCAGGAGAATTTCCTGGCCATTCTTCATTTCCAAAGAAATCGATCTCATGGTTCCGCAACAACTGTTGAGTGGCTAATGCCTTCAAGCAGGGGGCCTTATCGTGCAGAAGTGTGACCTGATCGACATCCATAACATTGTTTGGGTTTCTTAGAAAAGGAATGACATGCTGGGATAGAATAATATCACGAAAATACTGTCTGACCATTTGGCTTCAGCACCCACATGAGCTTCTTTGCAGTGAACAAAACAAACACACCAACACAGTCTGGACTTTTTAATAATTCACGATAATGTTCATTGTCATCGATTTCAACTGGTGTTGTGGCCCACACTCGATCATTTTGGTAGTTAGGCCGACGTGTTACGTAAACAAAAAATTCATCGGAGACAGCTAAATGCATGAAATCATCCACATCCCAATCTTCAAGATAATGGGCAAACCACATTCTGTCATCGATGTTGAGTTTTTCTTGGCTTTGGAAGTTCATGCCAAGGCTTTAAATCTTGCCTATGACGGTACAGTCGAATGATCTCACCACTAACGATCTTTGCTCTCAACACTTCGATCTCTCTAGAAAGTTTAGCACAGCTGTTTTTCCGCTTACGCGTACCGCTTTCAATGATGTCCTTTGTTTCCTGAGAGAGCGGCAAATTTGGGCGCCCAGATTTGGTTGTATCCATTTCACATTCATCCAAAGTTTTATTCCAATTTCTTTTGGCGAAGTCCTCACTTCTTCGCAACTTTTTGGCAACCCATGAACGTGTTAAAAAAGTGGCTCCAGCATCACGAGCTTCCCGAAATGTTATTGCTCGTATGCGATCTATCACACGTTGCCTCTCCGAATCACCAATTAATTGAGAAGCCATTATATTATCACTTTATCAGCTAGAGTAATTTTAATACCTGCAATAAATAAAGAATTTTATATATTTTTATAATCACTAAAAACTATTTCGATATAAGTAAACATGTAAGCTGCAAATGGGGGGGGCTAAGGTTTTTTGGAACCCCTTATACAGGACATCTTTAACAAGTCTATTCATTTTACCAGCAACATGTCCAAGAAAAGGGAGTTTAATATATACGTCCAATTTTTGGACATTGGGAGTTTTGACATTTTGGCTGAAAAAAAAATTACGTAGGAATTCATTGACACAATTGTCAAAGAGGTGTGACGGGTATAAACTAGTCCTAAAGAATTGTTGTAAATAATTAATTTCGCGATGAAATGAAATCCAATCCGAGCATATCCAGTAGGACATACTATGTATCTTGCATATAATACTTGACATTTTAAAACGAGGCAATAATGAGCTGAAACAGTTGGTCCCGAGAAAGGTGGTGATCTTTTTTCTATAGATGGTAGTCAAAATACGATCAGGAATACGGGTAACAGAAATATAGAAGAAGGGTTATACCGTGTGAACTAATACTGTGAGTTGTTGTTGTTTTTTGTCACATGGTTGATTTTTTGTTCCCTTTTAAGTGTTTTTGTCATATTTTTTATTTTGTTTTATCTCAGTCTTTCACTGACGATGATCCTTGCGACGGGTCGAAACGTCTGTAATAAATGTTTGGCACTCTCGCCCTGGTCTTTATATTCCTTCTTAGGATCTGATTCTCCAGGAACGATTCTGTCGCCAATATATATATATATATATATATATATATATATATATACCGGGTGTCCCAAAATGAATATAACAAAAAGTTAAATAACGTTTTTGGTAAATGCAAAAAAAACTTCACTTTTTTTCTACGTGAAGGTCAAAATATGAAAATAAAAACCCACTCTAATAGACAGAGTTTATTTCCACAACAGTTTCGACGCCCACTGGCATCCTCCTCGGGTGGTCGTGTTTCTTTATCCACCCGAGGAGGATGCCAGTGGGCGTCGAAACTGTTGTGGAAATAAACTCTGTCTATTAGAGTGGGTTTTTATTTTCAACGTTTTTGGTAATTGAGATAATGAAATGGTTTTTGTATGAATACAAGGTTAAACGTATAAGTTTTAATTGGTTGTGAATATTGATTGTCATTTTCTTTTCTTTTCAGAATAAACCAAATTTTCCAGAATAATGACAAGGCTACATTTCACATATCGGGCAATGTTAATCGGCACAATTGTAGGATTTGGGGAGAGGCAAATCCTCATGAGCTGTATGAACATGAAAGGGATTCACCTAACGTTAACGTATGGTGTGGCCTGTCAAGTTCCCGCTTTTATGGACCCTATTTTTTTGATAAACGCACTGTCACCGGCATTTCGTACATTAACATGTTACGAGAGTTCTTTATTCCACAATTGCAGGAAAATCCTGGCCTGCTGCAGAGAGCTTTCTTTCAACAGGATGGAGCACCCTCTCACTTTGCTCGCAATGTTAAAGTGCTTTTAAATGAAACTTTCCCTGGACGATGGATTAGTCGAGGAGGACCTATGAAATGGCCGGACCGTTCAACCGACTTAACACCTATAGAATTTTATCTATGGGGTTTTCTGAAAAGTAAAGTCTACACTAGCAAACCAAGAGACAATGAAGAACTTAAGCATCGTATTGTTCATGCAGTAACATCTATCCATACAGTCGTGTTGGAAAAAGCTTTTCGAGAATTTGAACGCCGCATACGATTGATTAGAGTGAAGGATGGACGACATGTAGAAGTTTATCAATAATTTGAGAAAAGCTAAACAATATCATAATGAATTAAAGTAAACTAAAACTTAAACGTTTCATGCTTGTATTCATGTAAAAACTATTTCATTATCTCAATTAGCAATAAAATTATTATACTTTCTTTTTGCTATATTCATTTTGGGTTTCCCCGGACCCCTCTGCAGCATCCTGTATCATGTGCGAGATTTGTTAGAGGAGAGAATTGGTTTCTGCTCTACTCTTACGTAGCCAGCTACCTAAAAAAAATCAGAGGGTGCAGTAAAGTGTGAAGTCTGAGGAAGCATAGAGGTCGACTTATTTGACTTCGAATTTTTTTTACTTAAATTCCTAACGCGGATGGGATGAAATTCGAAATTATTAAGTATTGTATACGGTAAAAATACGCTTTATCTAAACTTTCTTCCAGAACTCCCCCCCCCCCCTACGCCACTTTAACACAAGCGAAAATAATTACATATTTGAAAATATAAACTATTTTAACCGTTCGACCTAATGGGTAAAAATTGGTCACGAACAAAAAATTTACACAAATGTTCGACCAAGTTGGTCATTTATGACTAAACACATACATACCTAGATACACACGCACACACATACTGTACGCACTTAAGACGTGTCTACAGTAGTGAAGGAGAGTAAAGAAGGACCGGAGGATGTGGTCTTCAATTAGACCTTAAAGATGGCAGTGCCAAAGCTTTCTCTCTCGTATACTGCAAAGTAATTCGCGTGGTTTTATGCATTGTGCGTAAAAAGCTTCGAAATGGGAATGTCGCGTGTCATACTATTAACGAAATTTCCCATTTGCTTCTCGAGTGTGCGTTCGAAACTGCCAAGAAATGTGTGTGTGTGTGTGTGTGTGTGTGTGTGTTGTGTGTGTGTGTACGCAAATGGGTATAAGTGATGATGAGCATGTGGTAATTCACAGGTTAATGTGGTAATTTTTTTGTGAGGTAACAGTTTTGTTACCTCTGAAGATTAAAAATTATTTAGCTTATATATATACATATTTTATTGTCGGAAAAAATATGTTAGTACTGATTAGGTTAGGTTAAGTTAGGCTAGACTGCGAGTACCCCACTATTTAATGACTTACCATGAAACACCCTTCGAGCCCTCAGTTGCGTCCGAAACAATTATCACCCCTTTCTCATTTCAATGACACAAATGTTACGTTAGGTTAAATTAGGTTTAATTAATTAGTTTTTAAATATACACATTTAAAAAAAAATCGGTACCTCGCTTATGCGAAGATGCGCATTCACAGTTTAAGTGGAAATATAAAGAGTTAAACATCTTTTTACAAAGAGCACCATTCCGCCCATACACCCATTTCAAGTACGAACAGCTCGCAGTAGCATTGCTAAGCTGTTAAGGGGTCAAAGTACTGACGAGGCTTTTGTTCGCGGTTCATTACCACTGAAAGCAACAATGCTCTGCTTTAGTTAAAAGAACATCCATATGACCATATCCGTATTCATTTTATTGCAATTTTCGTTAGTTTGTATTGCAAACACCTTCAGTTATTATCAGTCCTGGTGCATCATTCTTCAAGAACAAGATGCACCGCAAGTTTTTCCTCCCCAAGGCTACACAAATTTACCTGCATCAATCACAGTCACACTCGCATTACCTTAGGTTTGCTCTACACAAACTTGATAAAAAAACAAGTATCCGCAATCGCAAACCGCTCGTGTGTGTGTGTGTGTATATATATATATATACATTCAACTGCAAAGAACACGCAGTATAAATAACGTAAAGAACGACGCTTGTATAGGAGATATTCCGCGCAAGACGAGAAAGAGAAAACAACAAATGAAAAAATGAAGTACCACCTGGGAATCGAACCCGGGATCTTCCGATTGCCGGTGTAGTGTATCGCGTCTGACCGGCAATCGGAAGATCCCGGGTTCGATTCCCAGGTGGTACTTCATTTTTTCATTTGTTGTTTTCTCTTTCTCGTCTTGCGCGGAATATCTCCTATACAAGCGTCGTTCTTTACGATATATATATATATATTATATATATTATATGTCAAACCTGCCTCAGCGAACGAACGAAAAAACAATGTATAATATACCTTTTACAAAGCGACCACCTGTTCAACGCACTTAACAGCCATCGAAATTATATCCTCTCACACTGTCAAAGCACTGTGCTGAAGTCGAAAAGAGGGCCTTAAAAATACTAAGTTACAGTATATTAAAAGACAGTTCCAATTTAGAAATAAGGAAATTGTAATGTCTCTTTACAATTCACTAGTTTGACTTCAGCTCGAGTATTGTGTACAGTTTTGGACTCCGCCCATTAGAAAGGATATAGAAAGGTTGGAAGGGGTACAAGCAAAGGCCACAAAATTGATCCCTTCAATAAGACCTCAAAACTACGAACGTGGATTAGAGCGCTTAAATCTGTTTATTTTAGAGACCAGGAGGTTGCGCGGTCAGCTTATTAAAATTTTCAAGATATCCAACCGGAAGAGACAGGTAAATTCTCAGTTAATATGAATCCGACAAGAAATAATTGTTTTAAATTGGAACTAAAAACATTTAGTACCTCCATCTGCAGTAATTTCTTCTATAAACTAATTAATATCTTGAACCAACGTCCCTCGAATGTTATTTCAAGCCAGTGTAAATATCATATATGATACTTAAAAATAGGCTGGAAAAAGTTTTAAATACACTCTGGATTTACGACTGTTTCCACATATAACATAATTTAAAAATCGATTAAATAAGTATTTCGAAAATAGTATTATAACGTAACCCAGCGGGAGTTTGTTTAAACATTTACACCCACACTTAGTCCTCCCCCCACTTTAGAGAGACAGCTGTGGTTCCATTGTGCCCCACGTAGCATGATCAGCCATCGAACAACTCATTTTTTTTATCACTTGCCTCATAAACATGGCTAAGTGGGAGACTCTTGAATTCGCCGTAGCAATAACGGGTGATCACCCACGAAATACTTTCATTCTCCATAAGGGACAAGTACACGGGTATAGATACAGGGACCTTCCACCGATAGTCCTCGCCAGAAGGACATTTCCTCTACTCTCGTGGTAGCACAACATCGGAAAGTATGAACGACTCAATATATCACTTGCTGAATAAGCATCTTTCACGGAGGGAGACCCAAGTTGAAACTCGGCGACATTCAAAGAGTTGGCATACACATATACATCACAGACATCCAATTACAGAAAACACGCTCACACACTTGCATACCTTGTTAATAGGTCTGAGAATAGAGTAGGAAAGCATTTTTTAGAAATAGATATTTTCATAACGAACCAAAAAACTAAAAAAATAATGCATGACATGGATTAGGTGAGGTAGAGTTGCGTTTCTGCCATCACGATTTATTTTTTCTGTCTTCTCTCTTGGGTGGCTGGATGCACGTAACAGGTAAGGGCATGGTATTAAAAAATCTGATTTCTGTTCTCAAATCTTGTTTGTACCCTTTTCCTGTAGGAGCACAACAGAGGAAAAGGTTTGACAGAGTAAGTGGTGAGAAATAAATCCAGAATGTTGAGCCTATCTCCAAGGCGATCGGGGATACGAGTAGGGTGTTGTACAAGTTGCTCTACGTCATTCAGGATAGAGAAGTTATAAGTTAATTCACTAGGGCTGTCAGTGAAATGGGAGGAAAGACAAAGGTGGTGGTGAACATTGAAATCACCTAAAATAGAGATTTCAACGAAAGAAGAGTGGGATAGAATGTATTGCACTTTGGAAGTGAGGTAGTCAAAGAGTTTTGGGTAGTCAGTAGAATTAGGAAGAAGGTAGACAACGCAGATGTAGTTTGTTTGAGATTGGCATGTAAGCCGTAGCCAGAGTGTGTAGAATTCGGAAGATTCAAGTTTGGGAATAACAAACCAATTTAGGTCATTGCGTACATACTATACGCAACATCCACCGTCAGAATGAAATGAGTATAGGGAAAGTAGAAGGGTACAGAAAAAGAGGTTGCTGTCAGTCGTCCCAGACACGCACGAGTTTCGGTGAGGAGGAGAAGGTGAGGTTTAGAGGAGGAGAGGTGGTGTTCAACAGATTGGAAATTTGAGGAAAAGCCACAAATGTTGCAGAGGTTTATGAAAAGTGAATCAGGCAGAGGTTCAGGACATCTTGAATGGGTAGTAGCGGAACCAGCCCCGCTGCACGGGTCTGCGTTCACGGTACCGGCAGCGGATGAGCCAGAAGTGGGGACATTTATGGTCCCCTCCCCAGGGGTTCTCGAAGGCTCTTTAAAACTATGCCATTTTTTCCTTTTTTTAATTTTGAAAATAATGTGGAGTGTGTAAGATGCATGTATGTGTAGTGAGGAATAGAGGGAGAAATGTGTGTTTGAGTGAATAGTGAAGTGCTCACAGGGTAGATGGGACACGGAAAAAGATTAGCTAAGGAGGACAGTGACAGGAGAAACGGAAGTTCCAGCATCCCCTGTCTCCTGCCTAATGTCACCCCTCGGAGTACTTCCTTAGTCGATTAGAGTCTTCAATCACTTCCTTTCAAACTACTGTTATTTTAATGACATTATTACATTATGACATTATTACTCCAAGATCCCTGACTTGTGGGTTTGGTGTTATCTCTGTGGCTTGTGGTGTTTTGTACAGTTTTTTTCTGTAGCACCTTCTTGCTACCGTACAGTATCTTATAAGTTGGAACTTTTCTTTGCTGAACTTCTAACAATTCTTGTATTCTTAAGTTTGTGTGTTATAATTCCATCATACATTTATGGAAGGCTTTAGCAAAATCAGTACAAATTACATCTATGCTTTCTCCTCGACACAATATTTCCAATATTTTACCCTGGTGCTCTAATAACTGTGAGAGGCATGACTTTCCAGCCCCGAATCCATGCTGGTTCAGATTAAATAAATTCTTTTCGTGTAGGTAGTAAGCAATTTTGCATCTAACTCTACGTTCGAAGCACTTTATAAGGTAGGAGGTGAGTTCTTAGGCATTGCTCAGTTACCTCCTTTCAATAAGGGGGGCAATGTTCGCGTTCTTTAATGGAGGTGGAATTTGTCCTGTGTCAAGTGATTTTCTCCATAGTAAATACGAGGAGTGATCAAAAAGTTCTCGGCCTGACCTAGATAGAATGCGTATTTTGAGATCAAATTTACACCATATCTAGTACCATTATTATTAAATATGTGTATAAAATATAAAAAGCTAATCAAAATATTTTTTGTTTTAGAGGTTGTAATGTGAAGCAATGTGATAAACTTTATGAAAATGGACAAATTTGAAATAGGCGCCGTCATTAAATCTCTCTCTATGAAGAATATGACTCACCAAAACGTTTTTGAAGATATGCAGCACACATTAGGAGACTCTGCCCCATCTTATTTTACTGTTAAAGAGTAGTGTGCTTAATTCAAAAGGGGCAACACGTCGATCAAAGATGATGAACGGTTTGGACGGCCATCAACAGCAGCTTCTGAAGAAAACGTCCAAAAAGGCAATGATCTTGTCATGAATAATCGCCGACTTAGTGTTCGATTTATAGTTGAGAATGTCGGTACTTCATTTGGCAGCACACATTCAATATTAACAGACAAATGAAAGCTTAAAAAAGTGTCTGCAAGATGGGTGCCATCGCAAAAGCGACGAGGGAAACTCAGTCGAGGTGTCCTGTTTCACCAGGACAATGCTCCTGCTCACAAGTCTGCAGTTGCAATGGCTCTCATCAGAGAAATGGGCTTCGAATTGCTTGATCACCATTCATATTCGCCAGACCTAGCTCCCAGTGATTTCTATCCGCTTCCCAAATTAAGAGAACACCTCTGTGGACAGAGATATTTGGACGATGATGAAGTCTTGTCAGCTGTAAATGCTTGGTTAGAGGACCAAAATGAAGATTTCTTTTTGAACGGTATCCAGAAGCGGACAAAACGATGCATCAAGTGTATATCCCTAAAAGAAGACTATGTAGAAAAATAATAATAAAAACTATCAACTTGACTAGTCTTTCATTGTCAGGCCGAGAACATTTTGATCACCCCTCGTATAGAGGCTTGGCAATACTCTCTTTACACTTCTAGAGAAACGTGGCATTCCATGTGTCTGGCCATGGTGCTGAATTTTCTTGTATTTTTGTTGTTACAGCCTTAATTACGTCTCCTTCCAAGAACTCTAAATCCATTAATAGATTCGTGTCCAAACTTGTTCTTTGCTGATTTATATCTAGGTCAAAGAATTCATTTGGATTTTCTACTTTTGTCTCGGACTTAAAGAGGTCAAACACAGAGTTAAATTGTTCGTTAAGCAGTTCGCTCACTTTTTTGGTATATATATATATATATATATATATATATATATATATATATATATATATATATATATATATATATATACATACAGTAATGCGCCTAGGTGGTGTGTTTAGCATCGCTGATTACGAATCCACAGGCCCCGGGTTCGATTCTCAACTGTTTATCCTTCCATTCCAAAAAACTGGTAGGTATATAAATGAGTACCCTGGGTATCCTAGTGGTTAAGGCGTTGGGCTGCTGATCGGAAGGTCGTGAGATCGAGTCCGTGTGACGACTTTGTAATTTCTGACTTCCCTGGTGGGACGTGGTTAGGATTCCACGTTTAGCTGTAGGTTAAAGGTATGGGCAACAAATTTGAACGTGGTCAGAATGAACAATTCGGACGGAAATAAACTATGGTTTTATATATATATATTATATATATATATATATATACACACACGTGTGTGTGTGATCGCGCATGCGTATAACTACTATACTGGTGTATAATTTAAACAAGAAATTCTAGTGTTCTGGATATTTGAATTACTGGAGCAAGAATGTAGGTTTCAAATATCCGAAATATTAGAGGAAGGTTTCTCGCTTTGAAAGCCGTATTTGGACGATGTCTGAAACAGGTTCGTCGTTTCTCGAGAATTGCAAAGAAAAGCAGTCAGCAACTCGAGAAGTACAACTTTTGAAAACGCATCTTTGTATTGTATTTGAGTTTAAAATTTTCACGCACGCACTTCAGTCTAATATTACAGAGTTATTAGATGACGGATTCAAAACAGGTTTTTCTGAATGAAGATTTCTGAATATTGAGTATATAGGCCAGTGATGGCGAACCTTTTTATCCAAGTGTGCCAAAATTCGTGTTTTTTAAATAATGATATTGTTGGCGTGTCACTTGCATACATGCATTTTAAATTTAACTACAAAATCATAGATAGCTGACTTATTAATCGAAAGTACTAGGGCGTAGACGATTTATTGCAGTTTTTCATCAGAATACCAAACATTTTCAACATCCATCGCGTGTCACCTGAAACCCTGCGGCGTGTCACTGCTGACACGCGTGTCATAGGTTCGCCATCACTGATATAGGCGGTGCTGTTTGTATCTTTAGTTGTTTCTGTTTGCGTATGCAGCGCTTTTGCGGTCCTGATACATGTAATTTGCCTTTAGTTATTAAAGCAGATTAGGTTTCTGTACTTTTATTCTCCATTTTAATACCATTCTTTGAATATAAAAAATGTTGGGTAAAAGAACTATTCGTAGGTGAATCTTGTAGGCAGAGAATACACACACACACTAAGGTGCACTGGGCCAACTGTTTGTATATACCGCCGGATTAACTGTGGCACATTACCTTTAGTATATGCTTCTTCTGTTTTAGTTACGACAGCCAACCAGACGTCTTATTTAAATTAACCTTTAATCCCTAATCTCAAGAATACTCTATATACGAGTACGTACGAGTATAGTTCTGATATACCGTATATTGGGGCATATAAGTCGATATTTTAAGCTTAAAATTATGCCCCTAAAGTAGGGAGTCGACTTATCGGCCCAGTCTAAAAAATTAACCTTACACTTTCCATTTTACCAGTGATTAAATTATTCAATGATGGGTATAATCAAAGATAGAGTCAACGGCCAGAAACCTCGGGACTTCGATCACACGATCACTTTGATACGCCAAGAGTTCGAGACGTTGAATAATAACAAAGAACTGTGCTGCCCTATTTGTTGTTCGGTGGTTCAAAGATGCAACGTGTGTATTGAACATGATGGAGGACACTTTGAAAAATTTCTGTAATAAATATTATTCTTCACAAGGTGATTCCATTATTCTCGGTAAACCGACTTATGCTTCACCCAGTATATATATATATATATATATATATATATATATATAATATATATATATATTATATAATATATATATATAATATGAAAAGAAGTTCCCAATTAAGCACGTGAAATAAATCGATGATGCACAATCATAAGTTAAAATGAAGAGAGATTCGAAGGACTTTCGCGTATTCAACAGTACACCTCGTCAGGGAGTGAAAGAAAAAGCCAAGAAACGGAAAATATATATCTCTGTACAACGTAAACGAACTAGTCAGGAGAGATTAGCAAAAAAATTAACAAGTAATAATTAAAGGAGAGAAGTATTTTAACAAGACGTGATCTATTTTATACGTTCTCAAACTGTTATTGAAATGAATTATAAAGTTTGTGAATGCACATTCCAGAATGTTCCTTTCAGTTATATTTTTGTTTTTAACAAACATTTTACGACCCTCGCAATTTACGACCCTCGCAATTAATACTAAGATTGTATCTATACATACGATTAAACGGTGCATTACAATTATTTGCCGTCCGACACGTATATTTCTGCTGTTATACTCAGACGTCTAAAGTTTTCCCAGTTTGACCTATATAAACAGTTACGTTTTTACATCCAATCGACCAGACACAGCCCGCTGCATTATCTGGGGGCTGTTCTTTATTGAACGAGATTTAGCAGTATTTTATATTTAAAGACTACGTTAATTCCAATCGTTTTAAGTAAAGTCAGAAATTTGTAAAATTTACATGGTAAGGTAGACTAAGGATATTTTTATGATCAAATTTCGTTTGAATTACACTATTATCATACCTTATTTAAGCTTTGATTAAACAATTTTCTAGAAATAACATAGGATAACATAGTTTAATACCAATGTTCATAATACTGCATAATTCAGAATCTAAAAATTCGGCACTAACAACACTTAATTCTCTGAGAAACAGAAGAAAAAATTGATTTTATCGAGGGGTAATGGTCAAGTAGTATGGATCCATTTATGTAGAAGGGTGCAGGGTGGGAGTAATTGGGGAAAGATAAAATGAGTAGTGATGCACCGGAGGCCGGAGGGCCGGAACCTCCGGCTTAGTGTTTTTTCCTCCGGCCAATTGATTTATTTCATTATTTATATGTGTGTGTGTGTGTGTGTGCGGTCCATCGTCTCATCTATTTAGGATTTATATATTATAGTCCTGCTATTTTAAATTATTAAGTCTTTAATAACAAACTTTATAAAAGTCGACTTTCTATGCTTTGTGTGCTAATTTCTCTAAAAATTCCCATTCAACAGAATATCCTCAGGTTATGAAACTTATGATGTCTTGCTGAATGCTGAGTAAAGTAGCCTATATCAAATCAATTATTAATACAATTATTGATCACTCATAAAATAAATTATTATTACAGTCACTGACAACTGAAATATTAATACAATCACTGATCACTCAAAAGAAATTATTATTACAGTCATCTGAGAACTGAAATATTCGGATAGGTGCAGAAATGAGGTTTTATAGTTTTATAGAATTAAAACTAAAAGTTGTCAGAATTCAGTTTGGTGTACTTGGCACCTCCGGCCAGAAGCCGGAGTTTAGTGAGACCTCCGGCCGGAGCAAGAGGTTTTCTAAATTGACCGGAACTCCTGCTCGGCCGGAGCCGGAGCTCCGGTGCATCACTAAAAATGAGTGAGATAAGATAAGGGAGTGGGGGTTGGATTTATGTCGAGGAGCTGCGGGTTGCATTTGTGTCGAAAGGGTGCAGGAATGCATCATTTATGTCGAGGGGGTGCTGGGAGGTGACCCAAAAAGTCTAAAACTGAATATAGAGTAACCTAACCTAAACATGAAAATAATAATTATATATATATATATATATATATATTGCGTGTATGTGTGTGTGTGTCTGACGTCATAATATAAACGTTAGCAACCACCATTCAAATCTGTCTTAGGCATAACAGTGATATTACACTATTGGGAGTCTAAACCCCGACATCAAACCTAACCAACAAACTAACCTTGAATGTAGATTATAGTATAGTACACTAACGTAACCTAACCTAACCCTCATGCACCAGTCCTATCCTCACATATATATATAGTGTGTGTATATATGTATGTAAATAAATAAATAAATAATAATAAAAATAAAAAATGTGTCTAATCTAACCTGCGAAAGAGTGGAAACAGTGACAAAGAAATGAGATGTTTTTTCTTTTATGATAGGCAATTGTACCTACAAGCAAAGGTGGGTACCCGGGCCTCAAAAAGGACCGACGGTCCCGGTCCCGGTCCTTGCCTCAAACTGGACCGACGGTCCTGGTCACGGTCCTTTCTGAAGATAGGACCTAGGAACGACTCGGTCCTCGGTCCTTATATATAATATAAGTGAAAAATTTGATTAAAATGAAAAATGAAATTAAAGACACCGGAAATCTTTAATTTTATTAACGTAAATTATAATTAATACAATACATAAATGATGAAAAAAAGTTATTAAGTTAAATGCTTGAGTTTCCCTTCAAGAAGACTAGCATTTCAAAATGGCTGTCACTGAGCCCTGACCTTTTCGACTTGAGGACGTCCTTCCCCAAAGAGAAGAGCCTCTCCACGGCGGCACTGGATGGGATAGGCGTGTTAAACTTGATGAACAAGTCCTTCAACGCCGGGCTGGGAACGAGTCCGAGGTACGGCCAGGGATTGCCGGGTTCAGTTCTTCCGCTAGGAGCTCCAGTTGCTTGACTTGAAGTTGAAGCACTAACATCAGTAGATTCTTCGTCTCCTCCAGGTGTTGAAACAAGTTTCAGTTCAGTCTCAGTCTCAGTCTCTTTCTGAGTCTTCTGGAGGAAACGATCCATCTTCTTTAGAACTTCAAATAATCACTAAACACACTAAAATCACTAAAAAGACCGTCCGGACCGGACCGTCCGGAATTGCTTAAAAATGGACCGTCGCTCCTCATTTCGGTCCTCACTGGGAAAAGGACCGACTTTCCCGCTCACGTCCTTAAAAAGGACCGAGTTCCTGGAGTTCGGTCCTTTTGGAACTCGGTCCTGCCCACCTTTGCCTACAAGAAACATACATTCATCAGTTTATATATATATATATATATATATATATATATATATATATAATATATATATATATATATACACTGTGTGTGTATATATATATATAATGCAAACCCACAAGTAAAAAGAAAAATGATTTTAAGGCCTTTCGTGTATTCAGAAGTACACCTCGTCAATTACGAACACCTCGTCAATTATGAACACAGTTAGGTTAGGTAGACCAGCCATGAGTGGATCCTAAGGTCTTTGTTGGTCTGAACATTATAACATTATAACTTCTGAATACACGAAAGGCCTTGAAATCATTTTTCTTTTTTCCTTGTGGATTTGCATTATATATATATATATATATATATATATATATATATATATATATATATATATATTATATATATATATATATATATATATATATATATATATATATATATATGAAAATTATTTCACGAAAGTAACACGTGAAAAATATTTATGATGAATAAAACCACGAAGGAAGGAAACGCAAAATGGTGCTCAAGCGCTTTCGTCTAATGACATCCTCAGGAACACTGAAGTACAAAAGGGTAACAGCCTATAATTATATAGGTTACAGAAAGAAAAAAAAAGAAAAATAAATAACATACATACACACACACACACACATATATATATATATATACATACATATCTATATGTACATATACATACATATTATATATATATATATTATATATATATAAATATATAATTATATATATATATATATATATAATAATTATATATATATATATGCAATAAACAGAGAAGTAAAAATAAAATTAAAATTAAAATTAAAGGATTATCAGTGAGGCGTACAGATTTGTAAGGAATAATATCGATTTTTAGCACAAGATCAAATGGATTATAAAAATACAAATTTATATTGGAAAACTGCCCGGGTTTTAACACTCTGCCTATGGTCAGGTTTCGATATATATAAAATAAAGTGCAAATTAAAAGTTAATAAAGTAGCAGACAAGTTTACCAAAGATTTAGTGTTCTACCCTTCTTATCTAAATCTGTTTGGAAGGAATTCAAAATAACAGGATCGAGTTGAAAAAGACCTTTGCTTATGTGAAGTTATTTGAAAGTTGGATAATGGCAGACTCAAGAATATTTCTATTAACAATGTTGCTAGAATGGAATAAAACTGAAGCATTATTCCAATCAATACAGTGGGCTAACTCTGACAAATGGACAAAAAGGGCACTGGACAACTGTCCTGTTCTAACGGAATATTGATGCTGTTTTATACGTGTGTGCAAATCCTTTCCCGTCTGACCTATGTAAAAGGAATCACATTGTTTACAACCAATTTTATAGATAATGCCTGAATTATTGGTAGGGCTATTTTTACTATGATATTTTTCACAATATTGTTTATGAAAAATACTACATTAATATCCAAAAGTTTAAGTACATTAGCAATGCCTAAAAAGCCCGGGAAAAATGGAAGTACTAAAATATTTTTTTACAAAGTACGAGTGTTATTATTGACACGATAGAAAGTTCGTTTTGCCTTGTTGAGACAAGATTCCATAAACGCAGATGGATAACACAAATCACTTCCAATACCGTTGATTTTTTCCAATTCGGCATCGATGTATTCCGGACTGGCGATCCTAAGGGCGCGGAGAAACATTGATGAAAAAATGGCCTTCTTAGTGGGGGTGTCATGTCCCGAGTAAAAGTGTACGTAGGACAAATTGTTTGTTGTTTTCCGATAGATACTAAACTTAAAACCTGGGCTTTCCCTATGTACACGCACATCCAAAAATGGGATTGAATTGTCTTGTTCCACTTCTAAAGTAAACTTAATGGAGGGGACTTGATCATTTAACTGAAGGAGGAAGTTATCCAGGTCACGATTCATGGGCCAGATACACAAAATATCGTCGACGTACCGCAACCACGGGATGCCAACCCCCAGGATTCTCGGAATATAAGTAATTTCGAAAAACTCCATATAAATATTGGAGAGGTGGGCGATAAGGGGTTGCCCATGGCCATCCAAAAACTTGTTGATAATACTCGTTATTGAAAGTGAAATCTGATTCACATGTAAAAAATTCCATGGATCTTACGGAAATTTGAATAATGCACGTACTGAAACTAACGATAGATTGATCAGTTTTGACGTTTGTTCATTGTTTACAAAAGTGCCGATTGATGATATGCTTGACCTTTTCTCCCAAGAATTACATAAGTATGACCTGCCACTACCTTCACACATTGTTTTGGAACTTATTAAGCTTTGCATCAAAGACTGTAAATTCACTTTCAATAACGAGTATTATCAACAAGTGTTTGGGATGGCCATGGGCAACCCCTTATCGCCCCTCCTCTCCAATATTTATATGGAGTTTCTCGAAATTACTTACATTCCGAGAATCCTGGGGGTTGGCATCCCTTGGTTGCGGTACGTCGACGATATTTTTGTGTATCTGGCCCATGAATCGTGACCTGGATAACTTCCTCCTTCAGTTAAATGATCAAGTCCCCTCCATTAAGTTTACTTTAGAAGTGGAACAAGACAATTCAATCCCATTTTTGGATGTGCGTGTACATAGGGAAAGCCCAGGTTTTAAGTTTAGTATCTATCGGAAAACAACAAACAATTTGTCCTACGTACACTTTTACTCGGGACATGACACCCCCACTAAGAAGGCCATTTTTTCATCAATGTTCTCCGCGCCCTTAGGATCGCCAGTCCGGAATACATCGATGCCGAATTGGAAAAAATCAACGGTATTGGAAGTGATTTGTGTTATCCATCTGCGTTTATGGAATCTTGTCTCAACAAGGCAAAACGAACTTTCTATCGTGTCAATAATAACACTCGTACTTTGTCAAAAAATATTTAGTACTTCCATTTTTCCCGGGCTTTTTATGCATTGCTAACGTACTTAAACTTTGGATATTAATGTAGTATTTTCATATAACAATATTGTGAAAAATATCATAGTAAAAAATAGCCCTACCAATAATTCAGGCATTATCTATAAAATTGGTTGTAAACAATGTGATTCCTTTTACATAGGTCAGACGGGAAAGGATTTGCACACACGTATAAAACAGCATCAATATTCCGTTAGAACAGGACAGTTGTCCAGTGCCCTTTTTGTCCATTTGTCAGAGTTAGCCCACTGTATTGATTCGAATAATGCTTCAGTTTTATTCTATTCTAGCAACATTGTTAATAGAAATATTCTTGAGTCTGCCATTATCCAACTTTCAAATAACTTCAACATAAGCAAAGGTCTTTTTCAACTCGATCCTGTTATTTTGAATTCCTTCCAAACAGATTTAGATAAGAAGGGTAGAACACTAAATCTTTGGTAAACTTGTCTGCTACTTATTAACTTTTAATTTGCATTTTATTTATATATATATCGAAACCTGACCATAGGCAGAGTGTTAAAACCCGGGCAGTTTTCCAATATAAATTTGTATTTTTATAATGCATTTGATCTTGTGCTAAAAATCGATATTATTCCTTACAAATCTGTACGCCTCACTGATAATCCTTTAATATATATATGTGTGTGTGTGTGTATGTATGTATGTATGTTATTTATTTTTCTTTTTTTTTCTTTCTGTAACCTATATATAGGCTGTTACCCTTTTATGTACTTCAGTGTTCCTGAGGATGTCATTAGACGAAAGCGCTTGAGCACCATTTTGTGTTTCCTTTCCTTCGTGGTTTTATTCATCATATATATATATATATTGATGGGAGGGGGGTGTTTGCGCGAATATACAAATCATTTAGTCTTAGTATAACAAGTTTGACAACGTGTGAGTGTTGGATGATGTGATCTATGTGCTTTCTTTTCAATATAAGTTACTATTCTAGTGCCTTATTATAATGGAAATTAGTGTCAACTATTTGTTAAAAAACAATTTTTAAAAATTGGAAAGAGTACTGCAAATTCAGATTAAAAACTCAGGTAGGCCTAAATTAAATAATTTCAAAATAATAACATCTGATAAACAAGGCAATAGAGCTCTCAAATGGTTGGTTTAGCAAAAAAATATGGCTGACTGGATGCCCAATAAGACAGAAATTGTTCTGTTGGCCTTGTTTACTTTTTAATAGTGATTCTGGAAATGAGGTATGGAGTAAAGAAGGCTATCGAGATCTTAAAAATTTGAGCAAAGCATGTACAAAACACGAATCATCAAAACTGTATTTAGAATGTGTAATGAAATTAAGTTTATTTGCCAAGTGTGTGTATTTTGCGTACCCAATGCACCAGTCCAAGAACCGCCTCTGATATACACCGTGCAGCGTTTAAAAACTTTCTCGAAATACAATCAGTATACTTTCATTTACCAAAAAGAAGCTCGAAAGCCTCTCTCTCTCTCTCTCTCTCTCTCTCTCTCTCTCATAATAATAATAATAATTTATGATCTGTCAGAGAGAGAGAGAGAGAGAGAGAGAGAGAGAGAGAGGCCTCCGAGTTTTATTTGGTAAGTGAAACTATACTTATTGTATTTCGGGAAGATTTCTAAACACTGCACCATATATATATAATATATATATATATATATATATATATATATATATATATACACATTGACTGATGATTATATGTTTCTTATTGGCACAATTGCCTATCATGAAAGAAAAAACATTGCATTTGCATTTCTTTTGTCACTGTTTTCACTCTTTCGCAGGTTAGGTTAGCACATTTTTAATTTTTATTTTATATATATATATATATATATATATATATATTAATATATATATAAACCTTGGTTTTGATTTCGCCATAATTGTTCATTCTGATGAAGGTCAAGCTTGTCACTCCCCCTTGACTTACAGTTTAACGCGGAATCCGAACCACCACCAGCAGTCCAGCGTCTTAACCACTAGGCTACCCACCTATCTACCAACCAATATCTTTACTGTGTGGGAGGATGAACAGCTGGGGTTTGCTGCGCGCTGCCTGCCGTCACCGGGTCTCGAACTCGGGGCCGATGGATTCGTAGTCAGCGACGCTAACTACTGCACCACTGAGGCGCAGTATATAACCTTAGTTAACCTTGGTTTAGGTTTATTAAGAATTAAGAATTTTGTAACATTACTACCCAAAAATCCCCAGGCAACACAGGTACATCCATCAGGTCAAAGCTGGGTCGGAAGGGTCACTTAACTATCACCTGGTAAGAGGATGGAAAGGTTCAGTCAGCTTATCCCTAATAATTAACTTCTAGGTGTATATAAACTCCGTTCTCTGTTTATGCGGTCATTACTAATTGACAAAGGCTCGCGAAGAGCCGAAACTGTATTGGCGTTAAAGAAATAAAAATTAAAGTCTTCCTGAAGAGTGGTTTCCTGCTTCATATATATATATATAAGGATAGGGCTGGTGCATGAGAGTAAGGTTAGATTAAGTTAGGTTAATTTACTGCAGTCTAATTCAAGGTTAGTTTGTAGGTTAGGTTTGAGGAGGGGGTTTCGACTTCCGATGATGTAATATTACTGTTATGCCTAAGACAGAGCTGAATGGTGGCTACTAAAGTTCATATTATGACGTCGGACACACACATACACGCATGTGTGTGTGTTATAATATAATAATATATATATATAAAACTGCAAGAATGCAATCACTGAGCCCTTGGATATGGAGACGATCACTAGACACGGGAGAAATACCGGGCATCCTGAAGAGCGCGAACGTAGTCCCAATATACAAAGGAGGAGATCGATCCGATGCCAAAAACTATAGGCCAGTGTCGCTTACATCTCATCTCACTAAAATATTTGAAAGAATAGTTAAACAGAAAATCTATGACTTTTTGGGAACTCATAAAAAATTAAATGATAACCAACATGGGTTTCCGTCAGGCAGATCATGCCTATCACAACTAATGGAACACTACAATAACATTATTGATGCACTGGGAATAACAGGAAAAGTAGGGAAATGGATATATAATTCCCTTAGTGAACAGCGGCAAGTCGTTACAGTACAAGGAACACCTTCATCAGAATCAGAAGTCCTCAGCTCAGTACCACAAGGAACAGTATTGGCTCCACTACTCTTCATAATCATGCTAACTGACATAGATGAGGACGTTACCAGAGACAGCACAGTAACATCCTTTGCCGATGACACAGATAAGTAGAAAAATAAGAAACCCAGAAGATATAGAATCTCTACAAACAGACATGAACAGAATCTACAAGTGGACGGAAGATAACAATATGACGTTTAACACTGAGAAATTTCAGCTGTTTACGGTACGGAAAAAGAGGGGACCTAAAATCCATGGAATATTATACCCCAAATGGACAGGAAATTCAGAGAAATTCTAAAGCAAAGACTTAGGGGTTGTAATGACTGATGATGCGAAATTTGAAACACAAAATAAGATAGCAGTAAACAGAGCAAAGAGAGTAACTGGCAGATACTGAGAACCTTTAAACGAAGGGATAGGCATATAATGATTCCTCTACTGAAAACACTGATCATACCCAAATTGGAATACTGCTCGGTCCTAACATGCCCACATAAAAAAGAAGACATTAGACAACTAGAAGGGATTCAGAGAAGCTTCACAGCCAAGATCAAGGGGTGCAAAGAACTAAGTTACTGGGAAAGGTTACGCGAATTAAACCTATATTCACTGGAAAGGAGAGAGAGAGAGAGAGAGAGAGAGATACACCATTATTTACACTTGGAAATTAGAAAAGGAAGACTGTGTCGTGTTCCCAAATTAAAGGCTAGACAGGAAACATCCTTAACACTGAAAGAAAATAGTTTTGCTGCGAGAGGACCAAAACTGTTTAATCAGCTGTCCAAAGAACTAAGGAACATGAGTGGTGTTGCGGTGGACATCTTCAAAAGAAGATTAGACGCCTGGCTCAGAACAATCCCCGATGAGCCGGGTGTACCTGGCTAGGTGAGGTGGAGAGTACAAGAAACCAACTCACTACTTCACCAGGCCAACTCGAGAGGAGGGGCGACAAGCTTGACCTTCGTGAAATGAGGAATCATCGCACGGAACATTGAAAGGTTGAAAGGTGTAATATATTAAAGTTTAAGTGTTAGGTCAGGTTAGGTAAGTTAAGTTAGGTCACTCTATATTCACTTTTCCACTTTTGAGTCACTCGACATAATTGCAACTCCCACCCCCTTATCTTATCACCCTTACCTCATCTTCCCAATTTAGCCCCAACCCGCACCCCCTAATAATGAACCTATACTACTGGTCAGAATAAAAATGATCATGCGAGATATTATTAGTAGGCTTGTGAAAAACTTCAAAATTGAATAATTTGTGTATCTCTGAATTTTTAGATCCAAAAATTATGAGCATTCGTCATTTTCCTTTTCAACAGTAAATTTTATAGACGGAATAAATTAGCAAGCCCATCAAGAAATTATCCACACACACACACACACATATATATATGAAAGGTTTTTATGGGAAAAAAGTAAAGACATGGTGTACAGATGAAGTATATGGAAATTTTGGCACCATGCTTGTAAGTTTAATTTGAACCAAATGTAGCTGAAATTAAAAAGTGTTAACTTCAATTGAGAAAAACCTTTATGTAATTAGAAACCATATATACACATTGAAAGATATAAAGAGAGAAAAGGTACAAAGATGAAAGTACAAAATTAAATCCTTTCCATGCAGGTATGAACAGATCCTGAATTATGTAGTATATCGTGCGGGAAAGGACTCTCATTTGGTTACTGTGGAACATCGTGCCTAAGTTATTGCATTATTTTTTTGTTTTAAAAAAATTACAAAGGAATCCAGTGCTGTTCCAGTGATTTTTACAAATTATTTGAGCAGAGCAACATTGCTGTACAGAAGAATTAAAGTGTTGCATTTGTTGAGAATGGTATACGTAAGTACTGTAAAATGATATGATAAACTATATATATATATAATATATATATCTTATAATATATATATCTATATATATATTAGGGTGACAACTTCTTATAGGGATAAAATTTGAAATTCAAAAATATTTGCCGGCCATTTGTCCAATGCTGCCACCCTATGAGGAAACACCGTAGACGAAATCTCATGGAATTCGGAAAGCATTTAGGGGTGCCTCGAGTCACATGAATGAACTGTCGCGCGGAAGAAATTTCAGAATGACGAGTTTCGACAACGTTTCAAAAACAAAAATGTTTCGAGAATGCAAGTGTATTATATAATTTAATAGAATTGTTTCCTTTATTTCATACTATAGATTATGCAAATCGATAATTTATTTCATTAAATTAAAATTTTCATAAATAAATCGTTAAATAATATGATGTGTATCAATCTTTGGATGATCAGCTTTTGTGCTTCAAGTTCATTTTGATATCGACTGCCTGACTGAAAACAACGCTTAGAAGTTCTCTCCCGATTCTTTTAAGATATCTAAGGTAATATTTTTTATTTTGATACATTGATTATTTATTATTGGAAATTGTTCTAGAAAATTTTCATTAATTGTTGGCATAGTTTGATGTTAAATTATATAAATTTGGAACTGAATTTGATTTCTATGATAATATACAGTATATACGTAGGATATATACAGGGCCGTCGAGAGGGGGGGTCGGGGGCCAGTGCTCTTGGGTGTACCTAAGCTGACATCAGGAACGGGTGAGGTCATCGCCTCGGTGGTACATGCTGCGCTCAAAGAATGGAATGTGTCAGAAAAGGTATCAGCTATGAGCTTCGACACTACAGCTTCAAATACTGGTTACTTGTCTGGGGCATGCGTAATTTTGGAGCAGAAACTCGGCCGCCAACTCTATACCTGCATGTCGCCATCACATCCTAGAACTTGTCGTTGAGAAGGCCGTACAGGAATGCATGGGGACCATCATCTGGTCCAGATATCTCCTATTCTCCCGCTTCAAAGAGACGTGGAATACAATTTGCCAAGATAAGTACAAGACTTGTCAGACCTTCCATCGAGTCTGAATGAGAATCGAGAAGAACTGATCGCTTGCTGGAATTCTATATCTGACAAAAACATAGCCGAGGGATGATTACCGTGAATTCTTGGAGTTGTCGATTACAATCCTTGGAGGTAATTTACCTAACTTTAGGTTTCGGCGACCTGGAGCACTTCACCGAGCACGTTTGGATGGCAAAAGTAATTTATTCATTAAAAATCCTGCTGCTTTCCATCAGTTCAGACTTACAACTCGTGAAATGTCTGGCTTAAAACGATTTGTATTTTTGCCCTGGTTATATGTCAGCGCGTGGTTCACGGCCAGCAGTCCTTCATCTGCTCCCGCGAACGATTTGAAGCTTCTTCAAGACCTAGCAAAGTACCACGATGAAAAGATCTCAGGCATCCTGCCTTAGTGTCCTCGGTCGTCATTATGGTACCTCAGGAGTACTTGATTGGTCTCGCACTCTTTGATAAAGGTATCAATGCAACGACGAAAAAGAATATCGCTCGATCAATCCTCGAAAAGAAGCTGTGAAGATCCTCCAAAGCGAGCCCCAATAACTGCTGTTTCTTCCATTTCAACAAAGCAGCTCTCGGACTTTGCCTCGAAAGGATCAAAGCTTCTTTTGAACTTCTAAAAAGTAATGATGGTTCTTGTCCAAGGAACCAGGGACCTGGCCGGACGACGAAGATTTCAAGACTGGTTTGACTATAGTTGAAGGACTAAAAGTCGTCAATGACATGGCAGAGAGGGAATTGCCTTGATCCAGGCCTTCAATACAAAGATTACGGAAGAATGAAGAACAGCGCCAAATCTCTTGCAGGTTGTTGAGGATCATAGGAAGTCTCAGCCTGGTAACATTGAAAAAGGGGTATGGCTTGAGGAAAAGCAAGAATTAATGGGTTGGTCTACAATTGAATGAAAGACACCCTGGAATATATTTAGTAAATATATTATTTACTTATTACGATTGGAGTACGCCTGCATTTAAACCTTATGAACTAAAACTAACATTTATTTACATTAATTAAAAAAAATATTAATTTATTTTTACTAGGTAATGAATAATTAATTTTGTTATAAGGAGGAATTATTTACCTCACTTGAGGACCCTTAAATATTATCTGAATGACCTAATATTTACAGTACATTGTTTTCTCATGTAGTAGCAGCATTGAACAAATGGCCAATAAAAAACTCCAACTTTCGATTTTTATTGTCACCCTAATATATATATATATATATATATATATATATATTAATATATATATTATATATATATATATATAATATATATATATATATATATATATATATATATAAGTAGTCCTGGAGAGGAATTGTAATTTCTGAATAAGGAAGATCGATTATGTATAACTGTTAGATGTAGTAAAGTAAATTTTTGAGGTTACACTTTTGGTACCTCGTAACATTAAAAAAATGTATATAAAAAGTCGAGAAACATTTTTATTGTCGGAAAAAAAGGTATGTTAGACTAGGTTAGGTTACGCTAAGTTGAGTTACGCTGAATTAGTGAGTAACTCCCTATTTAATGACGTAGCAGAAAACACCTTTAGGCCCTCGCTTGCGTGTAAAACACCACGTCCTTCTCTGTTCGATCTGGTACCAATATTAGGTTTAGTTAATTAGTTTGTAAGATGTATTGATTTAAAACAGTCGGTACTTCGCTTGTGTGTGTGTGTGTGTGTGTGTGTGTGTGTGTGTGTGTGTGTGTGAGAGAGAGAGAAAGAGAGATATATATACATACCTATAAAAATTGTCTCCGTTCGTCCACTTGGCAGATGCTGATCCATCACAGAGATTCTCGGGTTGAGCGATACATGATTGTTGCGTGGATCTTCGAGGAAGTGGAGCGTCCGTAGCCGAAGGTACGAATCGACTGTGTGATCATGTTTATTAAGAAGTCGACGCTCGTGTCAAAATGCACTCCTGAAAACACAAGAAACCACTTTTAATTTCTTTTGCTTCCTTTCCCTACGTGACACTGTCACGTTGCCCGAAACGGTCGACGAGATACCCGCGCTCTGGGGCCCGTTTCCGACGTCAGAAAAAGGGGAAACGTTAATTTATCCGTCACGAAGGACTGAAAATCATCGTCTGGTTGGACGTTTGGGTACGTTATTTCTTTTGAGAAAGTTAAAATCTACAAATTCCGAAAGAAGAAACGGAAGCCAAAAAAAGGAAATATAATCTGTGATTATATTACCGTATAAAAGTTTTCACACAAGAGCTTTAAAACAAAAACGCATCTCTTCTCTCTCTCTCTCTCTCTCTCTCCTCTCTCTCTCTCTCTCTCTCTCTCTCTCTATATATATATATAATTATATAATATATATATATATATATATATCAGCGTTGAAGAAAAAGGAGGGAAACGGGATGTTTGAGCTATAAAAAGTAAGTATGTTAAATTTTTAGTTCTTTTTATGACATCTATTGAAAACTAAAAACGTTTTACAATAGTTTTATTACATACAATTTTACTGTAAGAATGTTTCAAGAGAAAACCCAGTATATATATAGATATATATGAGAGAGAGAGAGAGAGAGAGAGAGAGTATTCTTTGCTTGTAAAACATCGAAAGTTTTTTTTTTTGGCTCACCAAGTTCTTAAAATCTATGTGCAAACCTTATTAAGAAAAATCCTCTTAGAAGTAAAAATGCTCGACAGAAAATTCAGTATTTCTTAGAATTTTAAATTTAGCAAATTGTTTTTCCACTATATATATATATAGATTATATAATATATATATATATATATATATAACGTCGTTTATGTCTAGCATTTTGCTACCTTTTATAACCTTTCTATCTTGTAAATTAAATTGATTTGAACTTTGAAATTAATTTTCCCAATCGTATAATGGAAGAGAAAGCTTATTACGAACGATAATCTTTAGTCATGAAGTGAATGAAAGTGGAGCAGAATAGCAACATCTGGAAACACTAGCACGCAGAAAAAAAACAATAATTAAAATAAATTCCAAACGAAATAAGAGATGAAGAAAATCGGGCTTAAAACAATGTTTTGTAGAAACTATGTTCTACTTATTATTATTATACATATATACATGACGTGTATTATTTTTCCACACTTGTGTTGTGGTGTTTGTGTGTATGTGTATTCTTGGCTACCCTATGTCTTCGAACGTCTTTAGGATACACCAAACTCATTACGATACAAATGTGCGTGTAACGACATAGTTTCATTTAATTTTTTAATTATTTTTCAATATCATGATATAAGGAATATAATGAAAGGTTGGTTAGATTAAATTAACTGGGTTATTCAGACCTGGTTAAATGTCGCCATCGAAAACAGAATATGTCGCGGGTTTATACAGTAGTTACAGCTCTGTGTGTGTGTGTGTTATACTATATTTAGTGAGAGTTCTCGATACGTCGTAATTCGAGGTCTCTTCACAGTCAACGCGCAAACTGTGCTCATAAAATTTATTTGTATTTTATCACGAGCAATCAAACATTGAAAGCTTGTTTACACATCTGTTTGGCATCGCACGGAATCTCCCGATTTTAGTGCCTGGATTAGGGCTTTATCTGGATGTCGAGTATTTTGTATTTAGCATAAATTTTTTGTCCGAATGACGAATGCTTTTATTTATGATTATGTATTATGATATAACGAGTATATAACCAGTCACAAATAGTCTTCCACGCGTGACAATGGTATCATTTACTGAACCACAAAATAATTACATAATGACAACAAATAATAATAAAATAATAATAATAATAATTATATATTATTATTATTATTATCTCATAAGGTGGTAACATTAAATAAATTACGTTGGGTGTTGACTGTTTTAATCGAGTATACCTTTTTGTGTTAAAAAAAGAAGGTAAAATTGGTATAACTGGTGAAATGGATCACTTTAGGTGGGGATAGATCAAATTGGCTATGTAATATAAGGTTAGTGTGTCTCTACTTCACTATCAAAGAATTTGCATTCGAAAATAATTTCTTCACGTCTCAAAAAAATTTGGTTCATCGGTCAATTGTTTTGCGTTTTCAAAGGGTTTCGCAATGTAACTTTACCCAAATAATCTTTATTTGAAGACAATAATAGGAATCTCAAAGTGTAAAAATAATCAAATCTTCGTCAACACCATTTCCAAGATTTTGCTCTTCTTACCCTTTGGTTGTTTCGTCCAGAGTGTAATATTCCACGTACAAGATAGTACATTTGTGGAAAAAAGTTCTCCGAAGAAAAACTTACGGATAATGTACTAAAACTTGAATAACCTCCAAAATAGTACATAATTGGTTGAAAATAACGATAGGTTCTGACTTCGACTTTTATGAAGGGGTACTGCACAGTGCACATTCTGTTCACCGGGAGTCGCTCCTTTCCACGAAAAAATAGACGTCATCTCCTTTCACATTCCTTACTCTATTCACACACTCAGCGATACATAATATGACGGAAGAGAGTAAAATAATATAACTGTTCTATATATCTTTCGGTATAATTAAAATAAAAATATGCTTTAGCCTTTCGAATAAATAATTATATGCCTGAATATTTCCTTATATTTCCTTTTAAATTATAAAGATTTTGCTTTGCTATTCGAACCCAGTTCTCCAAGTTTATTAAATGGCAAACTTTATTCTGAATACTACACCTAATTAGTTTCATATCCGATTAATGACTAATATGTAACATCTCTCGTATCATTTGACTGAACTGTGATATTCACGATTTTAAGGGGTTATGAACTCTTCCTTTTTGTGTTTTGTTTTTTCTTTATTTCAAAATTCTTCCTTTATTTCAGGTTTCCACTCCGATCTTCAAATATTTTTGGTATGAATTCCATTCGCTTTGGTATTATTTCACTTACGTTTTTGTCGAAACGAGCGTCTCCAGAGGAGGAAGAGCGTAATCAGTAACCAATTATAAAATATCTAAGGCTATTTTTTCAATGAATTTTCAGTATATATTCAATAGATTTTACTTCAGCGAACTTCTTCCCAGAACTACACAGTGTAATTTTCATATATATATATACAGGGTGGGCCGTAAGTTTCCATACATAGGAAAATTTAAACGTTTGTTTTTATGTTTCAGATACCCTAAGAATAGGTTGTAAGATCTTGTTTACTGATGAAGCAAATTTTTACGTCAATGGAGAGGTTTAATCGGCAAAACATACGTTATTGGAGTAATGCTAACCCTAACTGGCTGAGTCCGACGAAGATGCAAGGTGCGGTAAAGTGATGGTGTGGGCCGGGATATGGGGTGACAGAATTATTGGACCAATTTTTGTCAGTGGAAATCTTAATGCCGAAAGGTATCTTAACATGTTGCAAGAAGAGATTTTCCCATCCCTGCTAAACGAGGAAGGTAACTTCCCAGTTTACTTCCAGCAAGATGGAGCTCCACCTCATTATGGTCTTCACGTGCGTCGGTATTTGGATCAGCGCAGTTTCCGGATGCTTGGATTGGTCGGCGTGGTCTGTGGAGTGGCCTCCCAGATCCCCAGATCTCACCCCCTTGATTCTATCTTTGGGGGCACTTGAAGGCCATGGTGTATCAGGAAAAGATACGAGACATAAATCATCTAAAGGAACGTATCACCAACGCCATTACAAGCATAACGTCAACTGTGTAATGCGTGTTCATCAAACAGTGGGGAACACGTATTGAAATGTATTTTCAAAACAATGGCAACCATGTAGAGCATATTATATAAATAAAAATGGTTGTCCATAAAAAAAATGTTTATTTTTCCTATGTATGGAAACTTACGGCCCACCCTGTATATATACACACATATATATATATATATATATATATATAAGAGAGAGAGAGAGAGAGAGAGAGAGAGAGAGGAGAGAGGGCACAAGCTTGACCTTCGTGAAATGAGAAATCATCGCACGGAACATTTGAAAGGTTGAAAAGTAAAAAAATGTAGTTAGGGCCTTTTTGCGAAATCGGCCTTTTTGTAAAAGGGTTAAGTCGTGATATTTTCGTTAAACAACGAAAATATCATTTGTCATTTAACTAAACATTTTGTACAAATTAGTAATGTAGCTTAAATTTTAATTAACAAGTTTAATTAGCAATAACCTTTCGCAAAGGTATCAGCAAATGAAAGAGAATTGTCCAATGCATAACACAATTACACCGTTATGCGTAATGTATCGGGTGATCTTTTAAACATGTCACACTTTGAAAGGTTTGTATTGTTTTTTATTAATTGAAATAAAAACATGGATTTTTGTTATACCTTCTGTACACATGGGGAATTAGTCTCCTGGTGGAAAACATGCTCTAATGGCCTCTCAGTTCATTAACTCTTTGCACACGAACAACAAAACAGTATCTGGATGAGTATCTGCTGAAATCTGAGAAATTTCTTGTTCTGTCGATACTTTTATTTCTTCTATTGTGTGCGGGTTCTGTTTAAACGATCTATCTTTTAAATAACTCTACAGATAAATATCACAGGGATTTAGATCTGGTGATACTGGTGGTCATGATATTCCTCTAAACCGTTTAAAGTGTTTGATGTTTAAAAAAAAATTACCCGATATTTACCTCCACTTCATTATACTCGAAATTTACACCAAAACATGCTATTAATAACAGAGTGAGTGACAGTCTTTTTAACACGCTGTAAATTGTCTGACATCTTTGAACCGTCGATATTTAATTTGAACGGTAGAAATGTATGAATTGAACTGGAAAATTTTGAGCACAGATTTGACAACTTTCCTTGAGCACTCGATAAAGTCAGAGCGTCCTCTTCTGAAGTTATGAATAAAAGGAATTTATTAGAATGTCTTTTATCGTGTAACTGAAAACATTCACTGCGTTGTATATGTGAAAGGAAGAGTGAGGAAGTGAGAAAGAGAGGTTAGAGAGGATGAATACTTTATAGAATGTATAACCACTCGTAGGAGCCGTCATCAGCAAACGATAATCCAATAGAGCGGACCATTCAAAACACTTTCTAAGCATTATTTAGCCTTTGAAGATTTTATTATTGGGAAAACTGCTTCGAAAGAAAATGCAGGAAATTGCTTTCTTTTGCGGAGAAGAAAAATGTGAAGTCTGCTCGCGAAACCATCGTGAAACACGCGTAAATATTGATTTATGAAAGGAGAAGCCATTAAAAAGTACAAACAGAGGGCAAACGGAGTGAATGTTGGAATGTTTTATAAACTAAAAAGCTGTTTCTTTCCTTTCTTGACTTATAAGAGCTCAGTCACATCTCTCTCTCTCTCTCTCTCTCTCTCTCTCTCTCTCTCTCTCTCTCTCTCTCTCTCTCTCTCTCTCTTCTCTCTCTCGCTCTCTCTCTCCTCTCTCTCTCTCTCTCTCTCCGCCACCTTTTATTGTATAGAAATAGTATTATACAGAAGTAGTTATGTTCCCTTTTGCAATAAATGTAGCAGGAGGCGTTGGTCTGGTCTGATTTCAAAGCACTGGGAATTCTCAGATGATGGGAAGCTTGAAGAAAACTCTCGGGGCTCGAAACCTCCAAATAGACATATTCATTTTCAGGGAAGCTATTTAATTAAAGTAGAAGTTTACTTTTAAATGATGTACTGTATAATAAAATTTCTTAACAAAAGTACCTATTTGTACAATGTCGGGGAATTATTAAATTGGAAGGTGCTGATCAGCTGGAGTTGTCTCTGGACCAGTGCTCCTTTATCTAATTTGTATGCAAAGGACGAAATATAAGTAAGGATATGATAAATCTTTCTTGAAAAATGGGGAAAAATCATTTTATTGATGTACACTTTCGACCAGCTGGAGGTGCCCATTGATCAGTCTCCTTATCTAAGTAATGCCAGTGCGAAGGATGGCAATGAAAATAGTACGCGACGGAGTAATGATGCACCAATGAAATGATGACTTCTTATATAAATAAAAAAAAAATTCTTAAAAATAGTGTATACTGTACATTAGATTAAGAAGTTTAGTGTTCATGCTATCCTTTATTTTCTGTTGTCCTCTAATACGTAACTGGGTACACGAAATAAGTGCATACATGGTGTAAATGAATTCTGAAGCTATTCTCTTCATTACACGTTTTCCTACTTTCCTATAAAATCTGTTTTACAACTATTTTCTGTCAGTAGTTGCTGGCAGAGGACGGGGAGGGCCTTGTCTGTTCTATAATTTACTATTACTCCCTATTATAATTTATGATTATAATAGGAAGGTAGATATCATATATTTAGATTTTCAAAAGACGTTTGACAGTTGTGCAAAAGCGATTGTCAGGAAAACTTAAAACTCGCGGAATAAGGGGTTAAGTTCTTAATGGATTGATAATGGGTTAACTGGTAGAAAAATAAACAGGGAAGAGTCAGAGTGGGCTTATGTAACAAGCGGTTTTCAGCAAGGGTCATTTTGAAGGCCAGTATTTTTGAAAATATATATGTTAACGATCTGACCTGAATTTATAAGGTAAAATTCGAAAATTCTCCGACGATACTAAAATTGCTGTAAAACAATTACTTCTCAAGCTAGAATAATTTGCAGCGCGATCTTAATAATTTAGTGGAGTGATCTAATAAGTAGCGAGTGAAATTTAACGTTGATAAATGTAAAGTTATGCATACACGCTAATCACAACAGTAAATGTAATTAAACTATGGGAAATAGTGTGTTAAAAGAAGCGTCGGAGGGAAAAGATTTAAAGAGTCAGTTATTAGAGACTTTACATTTTCAAAACAATGTTCAATCGCGAACAGTGAAGTTAAAAAAAATGTTGGGTTTTGTCTCTCATAATTGTGAGTATAAATCTAAATACTTTGTTTTGCCTTTATATAAGTCACTCGTCAGGCCTCATTTACAATTTTGGTCGTTATGCATAAGTATTGATATAGAAATGGTAGAAACAAATCTTATTTCACGATTATGTAATAAACCATATGAAGATAAGCCCAAAGAGCTGTATTTGTATACACTCAAAACAAGGGAAGCATTCAAGAGGTGAAATACCTCAGGGACTTAAAATTTTCAGTATGCTCGGCAGCTCCGTGATTGCGGAGGCTCTGGTTCACTTTCAGACGCCGGTATCGGGTGAAGTTGATACAACCACTTAGCCTATTTCTGCTCTGGCTCAGGTGACCCTTGGGGCTCTAAAATTATAAATATATACCAGTACTTGACTAATAATAAAGTTAAAAAATACGAGACGAAATTGAACATCTGGAAATAACGTTTCAGGGTGTTATATGCAAGAAAGAACGATCCCCGGACTAATGGGAAGAATGTAATCATATCTCCGAAATCCATCATATTAGCTGCCGACATTCTATTCCCGATAATTACATAAATATGGAAAAACTAAGCTCTTCGGAGTTCTAAATTTTTGGTTCCACATAGTCGCGAGCTAGTGTTTTCTCTTATGAACTTTTTGAAGAACAAATACCATAACAGAATGAGTAATGAAAATTCTTAAATTGGGATATGCTAACCAGCTGGGAGCCACTGAATTAGTGCTCCTTATCTAATAATTCCAGTGCGAAGGATGGCGGAGGATGGCGGAGTCTCTCAACACGGTTGCCGTTGGCATTCATCAAAATTGATGCGTCGATGAAATGATGACTTTGGTATATAATAAATAAAATTTTGAAAAATTATCAAAAAATGCATGGTGTAAATCGGATAAAGTAGTCTATTATTTATGCTATAGGCCCTACTTTATTTTCCGCTATCCTCTAATATGTAAATACAGGAGATAAATGTACTCATTGTGTGAATGAACTCCAAAACTATTCTTTTCATTATACCTTTTCTTATTTTCCTATAACTTCCTTCGCAACTATTTTCTATCAGCAGTGATTGGCGGAAGAGGGAAAGAGCTTTGTCTGTTCTATACTTTACTACTACTACTACTACTACTACTGTTCCTGCGAACACTTTACATGTTAATAAATGTAAATGTATGCAAGTTTTAAGTATTCTTTATTTTCAATTGTTTGGCATCCTTTTATTTACTCTTTTCTAATTATCTTTCTTGAGCTAGCAACTCTCTCTCTCTCTCTCTCTCTCTCTCTCTTCTCTCTCTCTCTCTCTCTCTCTCTCTCTTCTCTCTCTCTCTCTATCTCTCTCCTAAAAATATAACCAAGTTGGACGTAGTATCTACGTTACATAATTATTATATAATGAGCATAAATTTGTATACAGGTATTGAGAAATATTAAACAGTGAAGAGACTTTATGCTGAGACCAGTTCCACGCTATACTGTATATAGATAGATACACGAGTCATCAAATTCCTGATTTCTGAATAATGTCATTATAATAATTACAACCGTGTATAGATTTTGATTATGAAGAAAATAATGTAGCCAATAAATTAAAATCAATGAAGTTGATAGCGAAGAATAGTAAGTGGCCACTATCAGTAAATCAATAAAGGGAATAATGAAGTAACATAAGTCAGATTTGTTTATAATGATGTCATCTCAAAAAACGGAAAGTAACTCAAAAAGATAAAAGTCATAGTTTGTCAATATTGTTAGTGATTTTTTCTGTTGATGACAATTTATTTTTCAAATACTTCTGTTCGCCTGTCAAGGCGGATCTACGGGAAGAGGGGGGGTGTTCGGAGGTGTCCGGACTCCCCTCAATTTCTTGCAAGTGCTCTTTTTTTCAAATGCAAGTGCCCTATTTGAATGATGTGTATGCCTTTGAAAATAAATTTTGTTTTGTAAATAGATCATCGTTATTTTATTTTATTCAAATTCTATTTTGAGTCTTTATCAGCATACATTGTATTTCCAAATTTGTAGTTGCAATGGTTTCATAGGTGCCTTTAATACTGGTGCACCCATATCACTATTTTTATCTTCATCTTAGTCTGATAGCAGGACCGTATGCAAGGGTGGGAGGTCGGGGGTCGAACGATCCCCACACCCTTGACAGGAAAGGTTCACTTTTGTAACCATAGTTATAACTTATGATGTGATATTATAATATATAGCATCATTTAGTAGATAAACACTTGCATTCTTTTAGCATTTTTTTTTAAACTTAACAAACTCCTCTAAACTACTCTAAACCCCCTCGGCAGTGGCTAGGTAGTTGCACCAAAAGATCCACCTTTCTACAATTTTGACCTCTCTCTCTCTCTCTCTCTCTCTCTCTCTCTCTCTCTCTCTCTCTCTCTCTCTCCTTAGCATTAAAGGAAGAATAAACTGGGATTTTTATTTATTTATTGTAATATTGTACATGAAATGTGTTAGAACAGTGATTCCCAACCTGTGGTATACGGGGAGCTCTTTTAGGTGGTACGGAAGAGGGTTATAAATATGGAGCTTGCTAATTGCTAATTATTTTAATGATAATGTTTACAAAATAATAACACTGGGCAACACGTATTTTATTGAATGATATCTGACACTTGATTCTAGGTAATTTGGGTGCGCTGAATACGAATTTCAACTCGGTTTGGCTCTATCAGGTCCTGATTCTTGTCGACAGCCTATGTGCCATTTTCCAGATTTTTCAAATTAGGACTAAAAAATTAAGTCATGTGTTAATTTTTTTTTCAAGTTTCATGAATACAAGCAGTTCAAACTACAGTAAAATTACATTATAACGATAGAAATGACTTAAAATAAAAAAACAAACAGATATGAAGCTTTCACTGTGGCAAAAATTTTCTTTTGTAAGACTTTCTAGCGTATTTGCTTGTTGATGGCAGGTCTCTTTTCAAGCACCAGCAGTAATCAGCCATCATGTGGGAATCCCAGCGGCCTTGGTACCGTTCCTCCATAATTTTGATATCTTGGTGGAATCTCTCCCCTTGTTCGTCACTTACATCACCTAAATTACTTGGAAATTGGTCAAGATGGCTATTCAAAAAATGCATTTTTATGCTCATATTGCAACCTAACTCTTTGTAGTCCCTTAAAATTTTTTTTACGATTTCTTCGTAGTTATCTGCCCTATAATTGCCTAAAAAGTTTTCTATCAAGTCCACGAATGAGAACCAGCCATTTTTTTCGCGTTCATTCATGACATTAGGAAAATTGCTGTCTTTAATCATTGTTCTTATTTGTGGACCGTCGAAAATTCCCGCCTTGATTTTTCATAACTTAAACTTGGAAATTTTGAAGTTATGTATTTGAAACACTCGCCGTTCGTATCTAAAGCTTTTACATATTGTTTAATGAGGCCTAGTTTTATATGCAGAGGAGGAAATATGATTTTATCTCTGCTCACTAAAGGTGGATTAATTACGTTTTTTTCTCCGACAGTAAGTGATGTTTGTGCTGGCCAGATTTGTTTGAAATAATGTTCTTCCTTGGCTCTGCTGTCCCATAAGCAAAGGAAGCAGGGATATTTAGTATACCCTCCTTGTTGTCCTAGCAGAAAATTAACCATTTTTAAGTCAACACATATGATCCACTCGTGCTCCCTATATTTGATAAGATTTAAAACCTTTTCTATATGTTCATACTTTTCTTTTAATTTTGTTGAGTGCCCAATCGGTATCGAGCCGTATAGATTGCCATTATGCAACAACACACACTTAAGACTTCTTTCGAACTGTCTAAAAACAAGCGCCAATCATTTGCATCGTAAGACTCACCCCGCATCTTCTTTAACAAACCAACTATGTCGCAGCAATATACTAAACTATCCTCTGTTCTAAAATATTTAACAAGTTCTTCTTCTCTTTTTCTGTAAAATGAAATGTATGCGTTTGAAGTAAGCAAGTTTTTCTCTTTAAGTCTTGAAGCTAAAATTTCCGCAGCCTTTTTTGGCAAATTTAGATCCCTTACAAGATCATTCAACTCGGCCTGGTTAAACTTTTGCGGATCGTTTTGACTTTCAAATAAGCTGGGGTCAAAATCGGTGTCTGACTCCTCAAAGTGCATAACAATATTTTCAGGAACATCTTCAACTAATTCTTGAGTTGGCAGACCCTTAAATTTTGGAATGGGGATCTCATTTGAATGTAGCACAGGTCGTATCGCGGTGTCGAAATTTGGGTACTCGATACAATGTTTATTTTTCTCAGTGAAGCCCGAAGTCTTGACAAAGCAAAGGTAGCAATCGGTCTCGTGGTTAGTAGGCTCTCGCCACACCTGATATGGAAAAAAAATTGTAAAGCGTTAACAAAAGCGACGAGAGACTTGTTTTTATGAATTTTATCAAAAGTTATCACCCAAACATTTAACTTTCTATGTGTTTCAACCTTATGCAATATTTGAGATTCTTATAAACATTTTCTGTAAATTTTTGTTTATGTACCTAAGTTACAATTACATTTAGGTAAGTTACAATATACTAGTGATTAAATTATGTAGTTTTATGGAATCATAAACTTACCATCGGAACTCCAAAAGGTATTTTTGAATCCGAACCCTTCGTCCAATGTCGCAGTCTTTCAATGCATATAGTGCAGGCTTTATGTGGAGCCCACGATTTATCTTGGTCCCCCAGTTTTATGCCAAAATAAGCTAAGTAAGCTCTTTTTACGAAGTCAGTTATATTTGCTCGTTGATGTGGAAGTGTAAAATTTCCACATATATAACAGAAGGAATCAGGGTTGTTTTTGCATTTGAACTTTCTAGTGCTTGATGACATATTGCTTGATTGTTCTGCCAATTTGTAAAGGTATTTAAAGCCCTTAATTCATATAAATTTAAGAAAATCTGAAATATAAACACACAAAAATTAGTTTAAATAGGTACTTATTATGAAATAGGTACTTACAATCTATGAAATTAAACTAGAAACACGGATGAGTAGGTACAATATAAATTACGTCTAATTAAATCAACTATATTAAATCACGATGACAAAATTACTCACTAAATCATATGCCAATTCAAAATTATGTTAATGCCCAAACTTAATTAACTAACTCAACTGACTGACTGACTGACTGACTGATTGAATTGACTGATTAACTCTGGAAACGAGTCGCTTTTATATATTTTAGTTGTCCCTCTAGAATACTCTACAGAGAACAGGAACGCTCGAGAAAATTTTAGAATTCTATGATATTTTTAGCTTAATTTACTAATATTAAAATGGGTTAAAAATGACAAAATTAAAAATATTTTTAGGGTGTTACATAAAAATATACATAATACAACAATACCATAACAATAGGTACAAATACCTAGATAAAAACCTAGTTGCATAATGTGTAACTGCAAAAAGACTTAGCGAGTATTGAGAAAAAAACCTTTTTATGAATACGACGAAAGAGGAGGGGTGTTGAGCAAAATCAGGACCTGATAGAGCAAAACCGAGTAAACATTCGTGCTCAGCGCACCCAAATTACCTAGAACTAACTGTCAAATCTAATTCAATAGACAAAAATTTGAAATTTGTTCCCCAGTGTAATAGATGAATAATCTGCAACTTTTCCGCCTGCGGGTTCGTGTGCTGTCCAGTTTGCTGTTATTATGTTTCAAATGACAAAAATTCCAACATTTTTTTATTCTGATTTTAGTGCTTGCTTGCATGGTTGCCAGGAGGATTTAGGAGAACCCGGCCATAAGATGATGTGGGGCCCATAATAATACTTTTCAAAGGGGAACTAGATCAGATGGGGCCCCCTCTCAATGTGGTGGCCATGGCAGAATGCCTTCTTCCTCAGAAACGTCTAGCTATATAAATAAGTGTTTTCAACATGTACCTGTATTCTCTTTTCATTATATACAGTAATAGCCAGAAAAAATGGGACACTGTTTTAATGGTACATGTAATGGAATTTAAAGTATATATTATACTAGCTGTTTTGCCCGCAATGCTAGGCTTATATGCTAGATAATCAAGTTTTTAGTATTTTCGTTTTTTCTGGAGGTAATTTTAGTTTAGTAAAGCCATTTCTACTTGACTAGAGGTAAGGAACTAAGAAGAAAGTTTTTAAGGTTTTTAAGAAAAACCAGTAGCAAACACTATTTTATGCCCAGCACTTGCTTGGGGTGGGCTGATTGTTTAAATTTTAATTATTCAAATCGTTTTTTATTTTTCGTCGTATCCCCCAATAATTGCGGACCTGCGTCCCCCCCAATTACTGGAGATTCAATTATTTTGTCAATAAAACTATAGAAGAGAACGCAGCCATGAAAATCTTGAGCTTCACATTGTGTTAAGGTTTGTGAAGCTTAAGTTTTTCATGATTATAGTTTTATTGGTATGGTTCTGTTATATCCCGCAATTTAATAAGCCCCAATGTCAATCACCCTTGACGATTGGTTAGGTTTAGCTGTGATATTTTCGCTGTTTTGCAGGTTCCCCAATTAATGAGGGTTCAATTATTTTGCCAATAAAACTATAGAAAAGAACGCAGCCATGAAAATCTTGAGCTTCACATTTTGGCCCCCAATTACATGGTGTTCAATTATTTGGTCAATAAAACTATAGAAAACATTGCAGTCATGAAAATCTTAAGCTTCATATTGCCGCCCGTAATAATAATAATAATCATCCCCTCAAGTTGGAGAACTTGTTTGATTGCATGCTTCACGAACAACAGAAGTATCAAAACACGCGCAAAACACAACACCACACTAATCAACATTTACATCCCACCAGATAGTTCACCTCAGGTGCCAGCCAATTACAATCCACAGTTACACAATCTTACCTCTCTCACTAATGTCATCTTAGGAGGAGACTTCAACGCCAAAGACACTAGTTGGTACCTGTACAACCAAAACAACACCAGAGGCACCAACATAGCCACACAACTAAACAGCCTTCATTCTTAACAATACAGAAGAACATACACACATACCACATCAAGCAGGATACTCAAACTCCTCCCCAGACATAACGTTTTGTTCCCCCTCACTAGCAACACATACACAATGGAGAACAGAAAAACAACTGTCATCAGACCACCTGCCCATCATCAGTACAACACATTCTACACTCTGGCCCAACAGCCTTAGGCACACTTACAGAAATTACAAGAAAGCTGATTGGGAACAGTTCAAAATACAGACTGAGGAACAATTCACTACATTAAATAGCACACCCATCATAAACATCAATACAACACTCAAGACATTTAATCAGATTATCAATAATGCAAACAAATACATACCCAAGGGCAACATTAGGAAATACAACCCAAATTACACAGACAAATAGCCCACCTCATAAGGCAACGTAACAACCTCAAATATAACACACAAACACCACACACAGAAGCCATAAAACAGCAGATACAACAGCTCAACACAGAAATAAACAACAAACTCAAAGAAAAACAAACGGAAACATTCAGGGAATTCATAACAACACTAAACCACTCCACAGATACATCCAGGCTATACAAGACTATAAACAGCATTACCCACTCTAACAGCGGCATTCACACCTCACACGCGGCTATCTGTCGCAGCCAAAATAATATCCCAACATACACACAACAAGCTAACATTCTAGTTAATCACTACGCAAAGATAAGTCACTTAAACAGAGACAACAACCAGAAACACGCAGACAGACAAACAGCCAGACACAAGAAAACCTACAGACTCGACACGACCATTACACCTTCAATACAGACCAGACCACCAAGATCATCAAAAACATTAAGAATTCGAAGGCTTCTGGACCAGACAACATATCAGCAAATATTCATACCAACGCTGTATTATTCCTGACATATGGAAACAAGGTAAAATTATTACACTACTCAAACCAAACAAAAATCTAACAGAACCAGCTTCCTATAGACCCATTACTTTACTATGCACACCTTCCAAAGTAACAGAAAGACTAATCTTACAAATCACCAACCCACACATTCCACTATCGCCTACTCAACATGGATTCAGACCTCACCACTCAACCACGACATTACTCACTAACCTCACGCAGCACATCATGGATGGCATCAACTCCAGACGACCAGTTCAACGTACACTGTTAGCAACAATAGACATTACTAAAGCATTTGATGCTATCCCACGCTTCCCTCTCATAAACAAAATACTCAACACAAACATGCACAATAACACCAAAAGGTGGCTGAGCAACTATCTCTCAGGAAGATACTCACATGTCACATTTAATGGCAAGTCATCCAAAAACAAGCTTTTTCCGAACGAGGTCCCTCAAGGCTCTGTTCTCTCACCAACACTCTTCAACTTATACATGCATGACATTCCAACACCCATAGATAACAAGCTTACCTTATCATCATATGCAGATGATATCACTCTAACATCCACACAATAACATCGACAACGCTACAAATAACCTACAAACATACATAAACAGTATACAAGACTGGCTCACACACAATAGACTCAAAGTAGCGCCCACAAAATCAACCATCACCTTGCTTACAAGCAACACAAAAGAACACCAGGTAATTCCACAGCTTACACTAAACAACATCAACATTCCACACACTCACAGGACAAAATACTTGGGGTCACATACAAAACATCATTATCTTTTGCAAACCACATTCAGGACATTAAAAACAAATGTACGTCAAGACAACACGCTTAGGGTACTAACAGGCACAAACTTTGGACACCAGCAGGAAACAACATCACTAATATACAAACAATATATTCGCTCAGTTATGGACTACGCTATCCCATGCTGGGCACCCATTATCTCAAACACACACATAAACACCTTACAGACAATACAAAACAACGCACTTCGTATCATTACAGGATGCACTCAAACAACACCAATAGAACACCTGCACACAGAAACAAAAATACTGAAAGTTAGGGAACATTTAGACATGAGGGGAACACAATTCATGGCAGCAGCGACAACTAACCCACAACACCTTGCCACTACATGTACAATCATGCACCAACACCTCGCACCATTAAGGTAACACCAGAGAGACATTATAACCAAATACTCCATTCCATACCACGCCCCACAGACATCACACAGTACAGAAAACACATACACACACACCTAACACACAAAGCACTGACATGACTCGGTCCGAATGCGGTCCTAGGTGCGAAGCCGCCACCCATTAACAGGTCAGAGATCATCCCGAGCAGATCGGATCGAGTTAACTTAGCACGATTCCGATGTGGACATCACCCCAACTTACGGACATATAAACACAGACTAGACAACTCCATAGACGACACCTGCCACCTGTGCCAGGACACACCACAAACAATTGAACACATTATGAGAGACTGTATCGCTCTAGTACAACAACAAACACAACACAACATCACTAGTGCGTTGAACCACTGGTCCACTCCGGAGAGGGCGATCGGTTACCTGCGTGCCGCGCGCGCCGGCTTGCTCGATCAGGGTGGGCTGATCGGCTAAACAACAACAACAACAACAACAACAACAGAAGTATCAGATTGATTAACAAGGAAACTCTGAAGATATTCACAGTATATGAAGAAACTCTGAAGAAAGTTGGCATAAGGAAGTACCTCATTATGTTGTTGAAACTTTACATTTTGTGCTTCACAGTCTTAACTTTGTGGTGCTAAATTCTTCCCAAGAAGATTTCTGTATTGGATTTTAACATATTTCTAGTGAAAATTAAAGGAAGAAGAAAGAGAAGAAACAGAGTTCAATTTAGAGCAATTTAGCAGTCAGCCTGGCAATACATTTTCAGAACTCCAACAAAGAGAGCAACACAAAATTGCAGGCGAAGGATAAGCACAAAATAACAGAGAATGTTCTTTTAATAGATTCACAGCTGGCTGGTGGCCAAACTTCCTCAAATCTCCGTGCAGCGGGCTGTCTACGGTTGGCCAGACTGGTAGTCGACGGCCTGTTTTGTGGCACGGTCAGAGTGCCGATCGGCTTCCGGGACCGGACCTATACCAGCGTGCTATTTTTTCATTTATGGGAAGCAATTGCGTGCCGGACGTGCTCCCGGACTACTCTTACTCTCCGGCGACATTAAGACTAATCCAGGCCCCACTACAGCTTACACATGTTACCATACACAAAGACATAGACACAATAGGACCATGAGACACTTACAGAAGTATAATATTAAGATATTACAGTACAACGTAGATGTCTTAACAAACAAAATTATGCAGCTTAGGGAATTCGTACACAAACAAAACATTCACATAGCACTTATACAAGAAACAAACTAAAACGCACACACAAAACACCCACCATCCCTGACTTCACAGCGATCCGTCAAGATCGTACTGGGGGTCACGGGGGTGGACTCATCACTTACATACGTAAAAGCATTAGCTACACTGATGCTACCCAAAACATTACAAACACAATCCAAGCAGATAACACGATAGAAATACAGGCAGTTAACATTAAAACATGCGCAAAACACAACACCACACCACACTAATCAACATTTACATCCCACCAGATAGTTCACCTCAGGTGCCAGCAAATTACAATCCACAGTTACACAATCTAGTCTCTCTCACTAATGTCATCTTAGGAGAAGACTTCAACGCTAAAGACACTAGTTGGTACCTGCACAACCAAACCAACACCAAAACAACAGCCTCTTCATTCTTAACAACACAGAAGAACATACACACATACCACATCAAGCAGGATACTGGTATAGGTCCGGCCCCGGGAGCCGATCGGCACTCTGACCGTGCCACGCAACAGGACGTCTACTGCCAGTCTGGCCAACCGTAGACAGCCCTCTGCACGGAGATTTGAGGAAGTTTGGCCACCAGCGCGTTGATGTTAACATTCTAGTTAATCACTACGCAAAGATAAGTCACTTAAACAGAGACAACAACCAGAAACACGCAGACAGACAAACAGCCAGACACAAGAAAACCTACAGACTCGACACGACCATTACACCCTTCAATACAGACCAGACCACCAAGCTCATCAAAAACATTAAGAATTCGAAGGCTACTGGACCAGACAACATATCTAACATACACTTTAAACACATGGGCCAACAGGGAATACTAGCTCTCACAAACATCAGCACATATTCATACCAACACTATTATTCCTGACATATGGAAACAAAGTAAAATTATTACATTACTCAAACCAAACAAAAATCCAACAGAACCTTCTTATAGACCCATTACTTTACTATGCACACCTCCCAAAGTAACAGAAAGACTAATCTTACAAATCACCAACCCACACATACCACTATCGCCTACTCAACATGGATTCAGACCTCATCACTCAATCACGACATTACTCACTAACCTCAAGCAGCACATCATGGATGGCATCAACACCAGACGACCAACTCAACGTCCACTATTAGCAACAATAGATATTAGTAAAGCACTTGATGCTATCCCACGCTTCCCTCTCATAAACAAAATACTCAACACAAACATGCACAATAACAGCAAAAGGTGGCTGAGCAAGTATCTTTCAGGAAGATACTCACATGTCACATTTAATGGCAAGTCATCCAAAAACAAGCTTTTTCCGAACGAGGTCCCTCAAAACTCTGTTCTCTCACCAACACTGTTCAACTTATACATGCATGACATTCCAACACCCATAGATAACAAGCTTACCTTATCATCATATGCAGATGACATCACTCTAACATCCACCCACAACAATATCGACACCGCTACAAATAACCTACAAACATACATAAACAGTATACAAGACTGGTTCACACAATAGACTCAAAAGTAGCGCCCACAAAATCAACCATCACCTTGCTAACAAGCAACACAAAAGAACACCACATAACTCCACAGATTACACTAAACAACACAAACATTCCACACATTCACAGGACCAAAATACTTGGGGTCACATACAACACATCATTATCTTTTGCAAACCACATTCAGGACATTAAAAACAAATGTACGTCAAGACTTAACACGCTTAGGGTACTAACAGGCACAAACTTTGGACACCAGCAGGAAACAACATCACTCATATACAAACAATATATTCGCTCAGTTATGGACTATGCTAGCTGCTAGCCCATGCTGAGCACCCATTATCTCAAACACACACACATAAACACCTTACAGACAATACAAAACAACGCACTTCGTATCATTACAGGATGTACTCAAACAACACCAATAGAACACCTGAGTAGTATAGCCGCAAAAGGGGAGAGTGCAAGAATGTTGCAGGTTATTATGTAATGTTGCAAAGGGGGGGTTGTTGCAAAGGGGGTTGTTGCAAAGGGGGTTGTTGCAAAGGGGGTGGGGTTGTTGCAAAGGGGGGTGGGGGGAAACAACTTGGAGGCGGCGTTATCCCCCAAGAGAAAGGAGGAGAGAAAGGAGGAGAGGTGTTCACCTGGCAGGAGCCAAGTGCACATTAAGACTTCAGCCGAGTTGGCGTTGTTTTATAGGCTCCTAATCAGCCAGTTGGCGTAAATGGCTTGAGTTGCCAGATACCGCGATACCATTGTATACATTATTATAGACTCCTAATCAGCCAGTTGGCTGTAAATGGTTGTCAGATACCTCTTTTTAGCAGTATTATTGTATACATTATTATTATATACGTCTAATCAGCCAAGGGGGAGAGGTACACATGCAGGAGGTACACATGCAGGAGGCACACACACATACGTACACATGCAGTAGTTACACATGCAGGAGAGAGAGACGCCTGTAGGAGAGAGAGAGCTGAAGGAGGGAGAGAGACGCCTGAAGGAGGAGAGAGAGCTGAAGGAGAGAGAGAGAGAGAGAGAGAGTAGTTGCCATTGATAGCAAGGCATATTATTTTCGTTTTCCTAACCTAAGAGGCCACTAAGGGGTTTACCAAAGGGCCAGAAAGAAAAGGACCAGAGGTCCTTGCTCGGCTGGAGCCGAGCTGGGAATGAGTCTTCACCAACTTCGCGGTCTTTTATAAGCCTCTATTCTGGCTGAGTTGCCAGATCACGCCTTGTATTGGTGTGCTGAGTTGCCAGATCGCACCATGTATTCTAATAAGCATTGTGTACCACAATATGGTAGATGAATTAAATAATTACACACTTAATTGAAATATAGATGTATATAGTTTTACAATAGATGTATATAGTGGATTATATGCAAAATATAACATTAACTTGAGCTTCCTTGAAGTTGAACTTATCGAAACAAATAACGTAGTTATCCAACCAACCATAGAAAACAGAATTATAGAAATATATATATATATATATATATATATATATATATATTATGAAAATCATACCAAACGTATATTATTTTAAACTATACGTAAACCACAATATATATAGTTAATCAGTTGGAAGAATCAAACATATAAAATAACAATATGTTTATATAGATATTCAATTGGAAGATTCAAAGACGTAACAAATAACGTAGTTATCCAACCAACCATAGAAAACAGAATTATAGAACGATGCAATTCGAAACACATGAGTCTCATCCCCTGCGAAGAAAATTGAAAAACGAAATTTAAAGAAACGAAGAAAGTTGGAAATAACCAAAAAAATTATCTAAGCTGCATCAATATGTATAACGTTGCAGTATTCGCTTGAAGAAAGGAGAGGTTGCAAACTCTACTTGAATAAATGTAATTACCTAAACTGCACGCGAAGGAGTTTAAATAGATCCAGCAAATAAAGCCTTTGAACAATGATTTCATGTTTCAGAAAGATTTACGCGTTAATAGAATTAGTAAAGTTACCCAATAAATAAATCGTTAGACAGAAATGATTTTTATAAGGGATACCCAACTAATAGCAAACGTGAATAAAGAGTTCCAATTCATGTGAATGAGATAACTAAAATTTTAGTTATTGTATTATCATAAGACTACATCAATATTTACTATAAATACGAGTATATTTAATATTCTTCATTAACAAAAGCTTTAAAACCAGATCTCTAAAATATTTCAATTTCTTCGTTTCTTTAAATTCGTTTCATCCCTGCGAAGAAAATTGAAAAACGAAATTTAAAGAAACGAAGAAAGTTGGAAATACCCAAAAATATCTAAGCGATAGTGTATAACGTTGCAGTATTCGCTTGAAGAAAGGAGAGGTTGCAAACTCTACTTGAATAAATGTAATTACCTAAACTGCACGCGAAGGAGTTTAAATAGATCCAGCAAATAAAGCCTTTGAACAATGATTTCATGTTTCAGAAAGATTTACGCGTTAATAGAATTAGTAAAGTTACCCAATAAATAAATCGTTAGACAGAAATGATTTTTATAAGGGATACCCAACTAATTAGCACCAAACGTGAATAAAGAGTTCCAATTCATGTGAATGAGATAACTAAAATTTTAGTTATTGTATTATCATAAGACTACATCAATATTTACTATAAATACGAGTATATTTAATATTCTTCATTAACAAAAGCTTTAAAACCAGATCTCTAAAATATTTCCAACTTTCTTCGTTTCTTTAAATTTCGTTTTTCAATTCCCTGCGAAGAAAATTGAAAACGAAATTTAAAGAAACGAAGAAAGTTGGAAATACCCAAAACATAATCCGATAGAGGAAAGGATTTCCGAGAATCTGCCCAACTCGGTCGGCCATATTTTACCTTTCTACGAGTCAAATCAAGCAAAACCTCGCCTCACTCCTTGTTTTCAGCATTCATTCATTTCACGTTTTATTGTGAATTTCATCCCATATATATATATATATATATATACCCTTTGGATAACCTTTGGTTAGCTTCCGCCCGAATTGTTCATTCTGACGAAGGTCAAGCTTTTCACTCCACCTTAGACCTACAGTTTAACGTGGAATCCGAACCACGCCTCATCAGCAGCCCAGCGTCTTAACCACTAGACACTAGGGTACCCATTTATCTGCCAACCACTTTCTTTTATTATGTGTAATGACCACCTTAGACCTACAGTTTAACGTGGAACCATCAACAGCCCCAGCGTCTTAACCACTAGGACACGTAGGGCACCCATTTATCTGCCAACCACTTTCTTTTATTATGTGTAATGACCACCTTAGACCTACAGTTTAACTCCGAACCATCAACAGCCCCGCGTCTTAACCACTAGGACACGTAGGGTGCCCATTTATCTGCCAACCACTTTATTTTATTATGTGTAATGACCACCTTAGACCTACAGTTTAACGTTGAAACCGAATGTTATTTTTAAAATATAATTATGATATATTTCTTTATACCCTCTCGATTACATTAGTGACTAATGATGCGGGAAATTGAGTAAATGGAAATATTATTTTCTCGAAAACTATGGGTGATAGAAAACTTCTGAAACCATATTTGGAATCAATATCAAAAGTTCTATACGAATCACCAAATAATTTTCAAAGGAGAATAAGAGCATTAATTCTATTAGTGAAAATATAAAGATGCAATTACTCGTCCGTACCCGTTATAGCGGAATGGTACACGTCATAGCTCCACCCAGCTACATCGGCAGCCAATCACGACGAACATCTGGTCTTTTGGGCGGAGCTTGGCGAATGTGCATATAAAAGGGGATATTTTCAGTTGGGAGTAACAGTAGCTATTTTCGCATCAGTGAATAATCATTCCTCAACCATGGACCTGTACGTCTCCCCAGATTTGTATGAAGAAAGTGATACTGCAGCATTAACCGCAATTAGTCTTTTCAATGCGATTGATTGTGGCGAATTATTTTCGACGCAAACCGTAGAAGATATTTGCAGTGACGCTCCTTACAATCCGACGCAAGGGACTACCATAGAAATGTAAGTGTCCATAATTCGATTTTATATATATACGGAGAGTTGTAGTATTTCGTCAAATAGATACTAGTCAAAAATGTCAATCAATGTTATTTCCCCATCATGCTAAAATCGAAATTGGTAATCGAACCAAAGATATCTTCACATAATGGGGATCTGTCTGTATACTCTGTATATGTTTTAAAAGCATTATTCCTTTAAGGTCCGATGAGGATTTGACACGTGTTATACAATCTTTTGAAGAACCTCGGAATATGGATGATATACTGATCAGTCAGCAGTGTCACACATCCTCCACCATGGACCTGTACGTCTCCCCAGACTTGTATGAAGAACGTGATACTGCAGCATTAACCACAATTAGTCTTTTCAATGCGATTGATTGTGGCGAATTATTTTTCAACGCAAACCGTAGAAGATATTTGCAGTGACGCTCCTTACAACCCGACGCAAGGGACTACCATAGAAATGTAAGTGTCTATAATTAGAATTTTATATATATATGGAGAGTTGTAGTATCTCGTCAAATAGATACTCGCCAAAAATGTCAATCAGTGTTATTTCCCCATTATGCTAAAATCGAAATTTTTATGGCGTTCACTCCTCGAACCAAAGATATCTTCACATAATGGGGATCTGTCTGTCTGTATACTCTGTATATGTTTTAAAAGCATTATTCCTTTAAGGTCCGATGAGGATTTGACACGAGTTATACAATCTTTTGAAGAATCTCGGAATAGGGAGGGTATACTGATCAGTCAACAATGTCACACCGAAATAATGTAAGTGTTTTTCGATCTTTTTGGGATAAGAAGACACAATATATTTTCATAAATTTATTAAATGAAAGAAATCAGTACAATAAACGAATATACCGTTACAAATATACGAACAAAAACATTATAATATACAACGAGTACGTACAATTGGAAAACGGTTTTTTATCTGTCTGCATACCATTTCATCGTTTCGGTGAGTGTGACACGGGTCAAATAAATTTAAAAAATTTATAAATTCTTTATCATTTGACATATGCATGAGAAATGAGACACAGTACATTCCGCAAACATTAGTAAAATATCCCTGCATACGAAATGGGTTCCATACAACTTCGGGAATATGTAACTGAGCGAGAAATTTTACAATAATAGGGTCACTCCAGGGTTGAGTACCGAGTGAATCAAAATAGTACAGGCGCTGTCTATTTTTAAAATAGACAGCGATCCAGTGAATCCCTTCATTACCGATGATGTCTGTGTTCACAATAAGACTACCGCATTCTCGCGTACTTGGCAAACTCAATGTTTCATTCTTCGCAAACACGCCGATAAATTTGGAACGTGTGACTCGCTCCATTACTTTCTGAAGTGTATTAGCATCCATTTTAAAAGTCAGTGATAACGCTTCTAAATCTATCTACTTCTATTAGGGCTTGCGATTCGAGATATACTAGTACACTAATAGGAGCGTCTATAGGCTTGGCGAATTCCAGCCGCACTGAGATGTTACCGCTCTGCTGTGGTGTTAAATGGGTATTTACGCTAGCAGATAAGTCAGGTGTAATGTCAAACGGATAAAGGTTAAATTGATCAATGAATTCTTCCTGCGTTACCCCATTACCAAGCTCATCACAATCACCTGCAATATGGGTCAGATTACTATAGGCTCTGGCACAAAGAGGTAACACAGCGTCTGATGAATAGTCCGTACCCATTGTTCCACCCAAAGCAGTGCCATTAACGTATAGAGTTATATTTTTAAGTCCGAAATTCTCGAATTTAAAGGCACTCTTTTTATATTTTCCATTCACCGAAGCGTGGTCCTGCATGCCGATTAATATCCTTTTAGGAAGATTTCCCAGGGCAATGTTTTCTATCTGCTTCGATGCCAACCCTGCAGGAACCGTATATAGTTTGATCTGCACTCTGTTAATAGGATATTTCACTGTAGCGTTTAGTAAATTTTTCTCAATTTCTAGTTGTTTTGGTGAACTTAATTTCACTCGCCGTACGCGGAGGTATGTGTCCATAATGTGAACCACAACGGACTTTGCACCCTCTTCTTGATTCGCATCCAGATTTAAGCAGATCTCAGGACTCGTGCGGGTGAGCTTTATTTTCATATCCACCCCGTTCACAAGCAACTTCTCCTGGAAAGTGAAATCTGTGTGCAACCGTCCAAAACACTCGTATATTTTCTTTTTAGAATTTTTAAATTTGTCCTTTATACTATTTTCATCTTTAGTTTGATAATATCCCTCCGCACTTAAAAAGGTAGCCTTCGCTTCTTTGGAAAAGTTGAGGACATTTTCCAAATAGGCTCGTAGATGATAGTACCCCGTGCCTGCCGATATGTTGGTCTGATTTAAATATACGTCACACTGGTTGAATATGGCGTGCAGAAAGTTTGTTTCAGGGTATACAGCATATTTGTCATCGCAGGCCGTTCCATCAGAATGGGCTATACGTAGCTTAGCGTACATGTGCACACAGCTTGGATCAAAAAAGTAAGGACCTGAGCTGGGTATCACGAATTCTATAGGTGCACTCGGTGAACTAATTGTGTTTAAAGGGTTAATTGTAATAAAGTCACTGTGCTCAATAGAAACTTGGGTTGGCGGGAGCTCAAAAAAGGACAGCTCCGATTTACAGCATTGTGAACTACATGGGTGGATGAAGCGTGCCATGGCGAAATAGTGACTCCTCTCTCGACAAGTGGTAAACAAACTATGATTCATGAGATCAATATCCTTAGCTTATATCAGTCAAAAAAGTGGTCAACCATAGGTTTCATTCGCTTACAGCATTTCTTTTTTGATAGCCTTTTACGTTTAATACCACGTGACCCCTTCTTCTTCCGGGGAGCCCTCTTCTTCTTCCCGCCACCACGCATTTTTCTCTTTGCATCTTTGATGATTTCGTTCCGTGTACGCTTTAAATGTTTTTTTAGAGCTTCTTTAGGTTTAGCCCCGGCCAATATGTCTTCTGCAGTGTTAGACCTGATTGTAGCGCTTTCCTTCCAAGGTATCTGGCACCCCTCTTCAGCAAAGGAACAGCCGTACGTAGTATGGATGAAAAAATGGATCCAAGTCCACTACCGCGCTGGTATCGCATCCCTCGATAGACGGTGAAAGGCTTTCTATCCATTATAACTCAGTGCGTCGAAAGTGTAGCTTCACTGTTAAGCTCCCGTTACCGAATGGGAAGTTTTCGCCCTCAATCGTTCTTATATATATTGTGATATTGGTTATTAAATTAGTTGCGACATTCACATAATGGGGCCTGTCATATGTAATACTCAAACTCCTTCCTCTATGGTTGGGGATGTGAGCAATGCGCAGCAGGCGTGCCTGGGTATCCCCAACAAACTGGTGCTCCACTATATTACTGTAAATATAGCACATGTCTGGGGACCTTTCAGCCAATTTCTCCATCTTCAATTGATACATTAATCTGGACAAGTTATACTGTGTCTCGTGAAATGTGTCTCTTTGGAAGGCTGCGCTATATCGGCCGTTGGTTAGAATTTTGAACTTTCTATGTTCTTTAAGACGTCTGTTAGTCTTTGATTTTAGGATTAGTGTATGTGCAGGGTTGTTTACGATTTCATATACTAAATCATTCGTAAGGTTTGAGTTTCTTAAACTCACGTTTAAGCCTCTCACAACATCCTCGGCCGAACCATATTGCCCGGCCCTAGTCTTACTTCTGTACTGTAATACCGTGTAATCTTAGTCCGAGCGATGCGCATAGTTTCATCCATAGCTACCCCAGCTTTTTCACACTCGTCAATGTCTCTAAGAATCGTAAAAACGGTTTCTTTATGTTCAATATTTAAAAAGACGGTGTCCAGCTGAATTTCGCATATCCCCACCTCATACGAATCACGACCCAATTCAATGTGCCCATGGAGTTCTGTTACAAAGTTGGCTAGGTGTTGTTAGGTGTACAGACAGGGACGAGGAGGACGGGAGTGTGACGTAGAAATGGTTAGGAGCCATGTTGCATACTATTTAAGCTTCATTATTGCATCAGCTTTTATATAGGTGTTGAAGCTTTCTGGGTACCCTAGCCATTTCACCAGGTACATTTTTCTCCTTCCTGAACCTTTGCTTCCTAAAATTTTCTCAATTTTAAACACATTTTTTCTAAATTAACGCAACTTTCTGCAATTCCTCGCGGTAAAAGCCTCCTGAGATTCTTCCCCATTCAAATCTTCAATGTAATACATCATTATCTCACCTTTAGGTCTCACAGCCCTAACTTTAAAAATCTCGCGTGTCCATCCTTGCTCAAAACCCTTTGCGAATTTATTCCCCGAACGCGACAGCCTTACATAATCATTGATTTTGAAGCGCGCAGAGTGTGGTGGTGGTGGTGGTGGGTGATCCATCTCTTCTCGGGAGCGTACCTCTTTCTAAAACTTCGTTAGGTGTTGCCCAATCGTGCGATGGTGTGAGCGGTTGTAGGATGATGCCAATGATTCCAGAATGTCTAGAAATCTGTATGTGTTTTTATGTGTAAAATAACGGTGCATGCGTTCCTTTATGGTGCGCTGAACTCTTTCAGCTAAAGAAGCCTTATGTATAGAATTGGTGTGTAATAGCTGATATTAAACTCTGTCAACAATTCTGAAAAGCACGGCCTATAAATTCCTTCCCCATATCCGTACAAAAATAGCCAGGAACCCTGTTTTCTTTTAACATTAGCGTTTTGGTGGCTTTAGCAACTGTTTCAGGTGATTTATTTTTCAGAGGAACTAGCCACAGATATCTAGAGACGTCTATTATGAATAGAATGTAGCGGTAACCATCGTTATACACAGAATATCTTGCATGTCTGTTAAATCTGCTTGCCAAATAGAATCAATCGAGGAAGCCGTTGTCTTGGCTGTTTTAAACCTTTTTCTCACAGGCTTATGAAGCGTATAAGCGTCCTGCTCCCTCAAAAATCTTTCAACATCTTTTTTTCCTACTCCGTAAACACTTCTGTACAGTCTATCTACGCCGCCGTAAGAGGATGGGGTAGAAATGTCATAATAGCGTTTAGTTAATACGTTAGCCATTTGCGTATTTTAGAGGCACGTGGGTAGGGTTGGTTTAACCTCTTCTTGCTCCTCTTCAAAGGTGTTACCGCCGGGGGTGACGGCGCCTTCAATTGTGTCACAGGGCGTTGCATGTTCCAAGTCTTTTAACCTGTTCAGATTTCCTATCAACGTTTTAGGGACATTTATTTGTTGTAGTCTTGCTTTAATATGCTTCCATCCTGATGGTGATGGCCTATCCCACTTCTCACCAGATCATGGACAATGTCTACGATATTCGATCCCTGTACCTTTGATCCTTCCACAATGATCTCCCCTGTATCGGTCCATTGTATGGCGGGATCCTCATTCAATAGATTATAAAGACTTAAGCCTTTACTCCTCAATGTAAGTGGGAGGGTATTTTTTAATACATGTTCGATATGTTGTGTGGCTAATCTTTTTGGTTGGTCAGCTGTGTCGTCGGCGTACAGATCCTATGTCGCCATCGTCCCCGTGCTGTGCCTAATAACCACAGGAATCTCTGTAGGGCTCTTATAATTTTCGTACTCGTGAAGAAATTTCTGCAGAGCTTCTTGGTATAAGATTCTTTTCTCATCAGGTGTTTTTTTCACTGTTTAATAGGGCTAACAATTCGCTTTCCATTCTTTTAAGTCTGCTTTTACGGGGATCTAGATCCGTGTCTCTTTGCAGTGAGCGTACACCTCGTGGGGAATCACTACCACTTTCTTCATTATATTAATCTAGTCAGTAAAGGACCCAAAACTGAAAATAAGATGGGGAGAAATGACCCTCCTGTTTGTACAATAATTCGTTTTTTCTTCGCTACAGTTTGCTTTTACGAGCGAGTGCACGTATTATGTTCTTGTAGCGGCGTAGGCGAGCCTTCTGATGGGTTTTCATTGATACATTGCAATTTATAACGTTAAGACAGATTTCACAGATGCATTTTAAAAAGTCGGCATCGATATTTTTAATAAACATCTGCTGCATTGCCCGGGGCAGTCGATGATAGATTTTTATTAATTCACGGTATTTCTTTAGTCTCTTTGTCATTCTGGAATATACACCGTTTCAGGCTCGTTTGGAAATATATTCGTTCGCAGAAGCACTCTAAACGTGTTTCGCGGATGAAGGTCGCAAAGCAAATATCCGTAACGCGTGCTTGTAGCTTCTTTATAAACTTCCAAAAACTCCTTACGCTGATTCGGGAACATTTGATTGGCTAATACCCCAATTTGTGATACATCTCTACGTTGCGCGAATAAGACTAGATATTGCGTATTTAACGACACATCGCGCATGTATCTATTTTTGAAAAATAGATTCTGATTGATGAAGAACACGCTTATGTTAAGATGGTGGGAGAATACTGTAAATGTCTCGGCAAACGTTTTATCCATCTCCAACATGAGATCGTCAATTACAATGATTGTATGTTCATTTCCCTTTAACGAATTAACGTCATATACGCCTTTGTGGAACAAAATATCATCTTGGTACTCGTTGAACACTGATTGATACGTCGAATAGCACCATATAACTTTATGCACAAATTTCGAGAACATCTCCCCTTTTCTTTAATGATTTTAAGCATAAACACAGTTTTACCACATCCTGTAGGTCCAGATATAATACATGTGGATGGGCTCGTGAATCTGAATTTTTCTACAGAGTCCATTTCTAACACGTCACACTCCTAAGTGGGTCATTTACAAAATATTACAAATTTTGAGTGCTGATCCTTATATTTCTTCTCCCACAGAACCGTGAATGACGATGAGGTAGAGCAGCCCATCATTACGGATGACCTCGACGACAGTGTAGTTGTGACCTCCCCTGAACCCTCACCAGCGATACCGGTAACACGTCCAAAGCGGAGGTATGAGAACCCACGTCAGGTATAAAGCGACCGAAATACGCGTCTGTTGCAGCGGTAATAGATCCCCAACCCTCAACCTCTTACGCAACAACCCCCCAGCAGCACCTAATATATCCCCTTATTCATCCGCCGCCCCCGTTCTGTTAAGTCTACAATAATAGAGCCCCAACCATCAACCTCCTACGCAACAGGGCCCCCATCAGCAGCACCTTCCGCTAATATATCCACTAATTCATCCGCCCCCCGTTCTGTTGAGGATGGTATAACGCTCGAATTGGTGCGATCCGCAGCCCCCACCCCAGCCTTGACTAGAAATCGGTATAGAGTCAGGGTCGACCCTAGAGTCATGTATAGCAATGGAATTGAGCGCGGACTACGCCGGGTTGTAGAGCGTATTATAGAGTTTGCTCTTCAGAATCGCGACGAGCGTGAAGTCAGGACGAGTCTGTCCTTTGGATTCGGGTCAGATGACGGTGATGTAGACGATTATTGGGTGATAGTGCCATTTAGACGTTTGGCGGCTGAAGATGTAGAATATATATTAGGGCGTATAATGCAAGCCGCCCAAAGTAGTATAGCCTTCAATATGGACAACTTCACGGTAAATATTGACCATGTATCCGTGTTGCGGGTCATAGTGCCATACCGTATACTCTTAACTTCAATTCTCAACTATTTAGACGGCATATAAACGTCGATCGTGGTTGCGGCTTTATAGCAGTACTCTTAGCACGTATGTTTACTGTACAAAATACACGAACTCAAAAAATTTGGTTGCCTACAGTCGTGGAGCGTGCCCGTAAACTAGCTGTAGACTGTGAACTTGAATTTGACTGTAATATGGGTCCTGAAGAGCTGAGAAGGGTAGAACAGGAAATGAATGTCCGCATAGTTGTGTTTGGGTTGGATGATCGTCGTAGGACTGTGTATGTTTTTAAAAGCTGTGTGAGAGATCGTACAAGCCCTACTTATTTTAGGATTGTCAGGGACAACGTATCTCCCCATCCGTAATATAAGGTGGCTTTACGCGAGTTATGACAAAAGTCGAAAATATGGGAGACATCATGATTTGTGTAAGGGGTGCCTCGAGTTTGCGGATGATATAGTGAGACATTGTAAAGAATGTCACATGGTATGTGAGCAGTGTAAAAGCACCAAATGTGAAAGCCGTGTAGTTGAAGCTGAGAAGAGAGACTGTGATGTGTGTAGACGCACATTTTTCAATAATAGCTGTTTTGATTTCCATAAATCAATTGGCACGTGCAGGAAAATGAGAATCTGTGAATGTGGTATGTTTCACACAATGGATAATTGGGGAAAATTTAAGCACAAGTGTGACGTAATTCACTGTCCTACATGCCAGGAGGAATATAAGGCGGATGGAGTAAAGCATGTATGTTATATGAAAGATGCTAAGCCTAAAAATAACCCTTGTATAACTGTATACTACGATATAGAAACATATACGAACGCTGAAACCAAAGAGGTAATTCCACATTTACTTGTGAGCCAGACTATCTGTGATGAGTGTATGGATATCGAATGTGACGAGTGCCCCAAATGTGGTAAACGGACAAACGTTTTTAAAACGAATGTCAGCGATAGTCCTGTGAAACTATTTGTGTCCTATATTGTCAAGTTAGCCGACAAGTTCAAAAAAATGACTGTGTATATTCTCGCCCATAACGGGGCAAAGTTTGACACGCAGTTCCTTTATAAGGAGTTGCTTGAACACGAATCCTCTGAGAGATTTACAGGTGATCCATTGAAAAGAGGCAACAAATTAATACAGATGCAGATAAGAGGCAATGTACAATTTAAAGATACTTTATTCACACCTTGTAAATTAGCAAAGCTACCCAAGGTGATGGGAGTAGCAGCTGAAGTTTCCAAAGGATACTTCCCATACACTTTCCTCACCAGCGAGACTTTAAACTACGTAGGCCCACCACCCCCCAAACATTATTTTGACTGCATGGATGAACGTGAAGACTTTGATCGATACTACGACAGTTTTAATGAAAGTAACCCTTATAATATAGCTGATGAATGTGAGCGTTATTGCGTGAATGATGTGCGCGTGCTTAGAGTATGTTTCCAGGCCTTTAGAAGGATGTACATAGCCCGTTTCAAATGCGATCCACTGCAAGTCGCAACCACCATCGCATCATTATGTTTTACGGTGTTCAAGAATAACTTCATGCCGAAAGACACCTTAGCCATTATTCACCGAAACAATCCCCGCAGTTACGGGCACAAGGCTATTTACTGGCTCATACACCTACAGCAACAGACAGGTGTATACATAAAGCACGCCCGCAACACGGGTGAAGTACCCATTAAGATTAATGGACGTGTTTTTTGGGTTGATGGGTTAAGTGAAAACCGTGTCACTGGTGTGAAGACTGTGTACTCCTTTAACGGTTGCTGGTGGCATGGATGCCCCCGTCCTGAGTGCGGAGTCACCGGAGATATCACGGTAGGTCTCCTGCCGACTGTCTTGCATCGACCCGCACCCGCGATCAACTTATAGGATCACAGTTCACTCACAAAGTCTTGTGGGAGCATGAATATGATGCACGGATGGAGACAGACGAGGTGTACCGTGAGGAAATAAAAGCGATCAAGCGTTCAATGGTGCTGGATCCTCTCAAATGTGGTGATAGCTTGTTTGGAGGACGTACAAATCCTTTCAGACTATACTTCCCACCTACGGAGGGCGTGAAGCTCCATTACTACGATTTCTGTTCTTTATACCCATACGTGATGAAGAGCAATCCGTACCCCGTGGGCGCTCCTGAGAAACTGGTGGGGCCTAGCCTACCATCCATCAATGAATTTTCAAAAAATTTGAATGATCGTTACTTTGGGATCTCTTTCGTAGACGTACTCCCCCCACGCAATTTATGGATGCCGATCTTACCTGTCGTTATCGACGACAAGCTCATGTTTCCCCTGTGCGTGAAGTGCGCGGAAGAGGATAACGGCGAATGTAACCATATACCCCACCAGCGTAAGATCAGAGGCGTATATACAAGTCCTGAGTTGGCCCTAGCCGTGCGCCATGGTTATAGAATACTGAAGATACATGAGGTGTGGAGGTTTCAGAAGCTACCCAACCTTTTCACACCATATATAAACACCTTTTTGAAGGATAAGGTTGAGGCATCAGGGTATCCGCGAGGAGTTGATACCGAAGATGAAAAGTCTGCCTATATTCAACGTTACCGCGACCGCGAAGGTATACAACTTGATCGTGTCCAAATTGTAAAGAATCCTGGCAAGCGCTTTAGTGCAAAGTTGTGTCTAAACAGTCTATGGGGAAAATTTGCGCAGAATACCGGCAGAGGGAGCATTCATTTGGCACAAAGTTATAGCGATGTCTGGGATTATGCCAATGCCCCCGATAAAGAGGTCATGGAGATCGTAAATGTAGGTAATACTTACGTAATAAAGTACAACAACACTGAATTTGCCACAGATACCTCAAGGGTTACAAACATACCTGTGGCCAGCTTCACAACAGCCTACGCCCGTATAAAACTTTGGGGTCTATTGCATTCTCTTGGGCGGAGAGTATTGTATGCCGATACAGATAGCGTGATATTCACAGAGAGGGAGGGTGAATACATGCCCACTATTGGGGAGTTCCTCGGCGAGCTCACTGATGAGATCAAGGATGAGTATGGGGACAACGCATACGCCGACTCTTTTGCCTCAACAGGACCTAAGACTTATGGGGTACGGGTCAGGGTGGGGGATGAAATGAAATATATCGTGAAGGCAAAGGGTATTACGCTCAACCATGCGAATCGGGTGGTTGTTAACTTTGAGTCGTTGAAGGATCTAGTATGTTTGGATGAACAACCTCACCAACTAATTGTAGGCACCCACAATTTTCGGGCGCAGAAGCTGGGGGGCGTGAAGGAACTTAGGGGTTCGATGGTTTGCCGTAACACCTATAGGAAACGTTACCAGTTACCTGGTACCTATGATACCGTACCCTTTGGATACCAATGATGCTTCTAACTCACACGTCTTGTATATAATCGTATCTATTTGTAAATATATATATATATATATAACTTGAATATCTCGTTTATTAAATCGTATTTGTAAATATATATAACTTGAATATCTCGTTTATTAAATAAATCATGTTTCAAATAGCGTTTCACTTTCTCCTTTGTGTGTGTGTGTGTGTGTGTGTGTGTGTGTGTGTGTGTGTGTGTGTAGGTGAAAGTTCTAAGCTCCGCCCACTGTAAGACCGTGAGTCATGCTACTATCTGGGAGTCCCTGCGTGGTCAGTCGACCGCAGTAAGCCCGAGAGATCAGACGTGTATTCAGATCAGACGTGTATTCAAATGGCTACCTTTAATATTGCTTGTACAACGTTTACGAAATGGTATTCAGTAAAGTGCCAGGATGTGGTGGATACCGAAAAACTTCCTATTCATCCCTCCTATGCCTCTTTTAAAAACACATTGGATTGTGCGAAGTTCCAAGATGTACAAATACTCTACGGATGTTCTGGTGAGACCGTTGAAGGCTTTCGTTGCACAGACGATGTGCTGAAGTATACTGCAGAGCTAAACTTTATAAAGTCTCACATACACCGTGAAGTAAAAGAAACAACGCGTGCAGAAGAGAAGCAGCAGGTATGGATAATGAGTCTTGCTGATGGGTGGTGTGACAAGCGGTATTACGTCATGCTACACCATGTCGATTACTCATACCCTACGACTGGAAATGTGAATCTCGTGATCATGGACAATCTTAAGTATTTTTATCACTATATTAACGTATATCATGATGAGGTTCGTAGTGAGGTTGTGGCTAGTGCCCTGCGTGAATTTTTAACAGAGTTTAGAGACGAGTATCGTTTGATGGGCAGAAAGGAAAAATATGAACATATGTTCCTCTCAAATAGTGCGCCGGAGTGTGGAGATGTTTAGTAAAATGTTCCTAGTTCTTATCCAAACTGTCTGGTGCGTAGGCTGGTAGTGATATTCTTGTACCGGTACAACAATTCGACTCGCGGAACAAGCCCATTCACGTATTATCGAGTCAGCCGCCCGTCGAACCATTCCTGCCTACCTGCGTGCCTCACACGGCTCATAGTTATCTCAGAGCTTGAGCCGAGTGGACGTGCGCTCTTCGAATACGATGGAACTTCCTTTGAGCAGCATTCTCAACGCCTCGTACGATGTGTCCGTGACGAAATCGTTGCGCGTGTTCAGGCGTAATTCCGGTACCATTAGCTATGTACTGGAAACGGAATGTAGACCGACAAACAAACGGGTTTATTTAAGTATCGAGGAGATGAATAGAATCTTTGTGATAGTTGAGAAGTGGAGTGAAGATCGTTATAAAATACCTGCTAACGTAGGTACAAGAAGAGAGCAGATTAGTGACGCACCCTCATACGCCGTTGTATGTACGTTGTGTATAAATAACGATCGGCCGTGCATTGATATAAGGCTGATGTGGAAGAATGCTTCTGATAATAACGCTCTTATTCCTACGCGAAACCGTTTCATCCTCGACAGAATGTTTGAAATCGTCGGATTCCGTAAACTGAAACCTATATTAGACGCGCGTGTTACGGATATGCTTTATTTTGATACAGTACTTGAATACGCATACACTGCTCTGCTCGATGGGTTTACCGAGTGTAGGACTGGTGAGAATGGTCTAGTGCTGGATGTTTATTTAAAAAGTTTAGACTCTTTGAAATACCATGAACTTTGGTACAAAGCAATTGATCGGTACAAGGCTGAGCTCACCTACACCGTTCACCCTGAAGAACTATTTCTTTATATAACGCGCAGTTGTCGTAACGATTTAGAAGATTATTTCAATTGCCGCTATGTTGAGTGAGTTCACGATTGAAAAGCTCGAGTCGGTAGAAATAAACCCTCGATTGGAAAAGCGTTCTTATAAACTTGTGTTTAATAATGTAGCTAAAAATGAACTCTTTGTGCGTGCTTTTGATTGTATTCTAGACGTGTTTAAAGATGACTTACCAACCGGTTGTAAAGTGGGAACAAAAATAGTACTGAACGATATGAAAGCCCTTCATATCGAATACAGGTTTCCCTATACTTTAAGCGGTGAAATATTATTAAGCCGCATATACTGCGTAATGCAGAGCAATAATGATGTAATTGTAAACTCGATTAAGACAGAGTTTAGTATTTTGAAAAAAAAGTGAATTGTATATATATTTTGCTTGACATTTCCCCGATTATACGCATATTTCTATTGATTTGTGTTTTTATATATATATATATATATATATATATATATTTTGCTTGATATTTCTCCTGTACTGTTATGTACATATTTCTATTGAAGTGTATATTTATTTGAAATGTATATTTTATTTTATATATCACCATAATTGTGTGTGTGTGTATATTTCTCCTGTACTGTTATGTACATATTTCTATTGAAGTGTATATTTATTTGAAATGTATATTTTATTTTATATAATATATCCATAATTTTGTGTATATATTTCTGTTATACGTATATTCCTCAAATGTATATTTATTTTCTATATATTTATAATAAAAAGAATGATGCAATGTTGTTTATTGTTATGCCTTCTACTACCGGTATTCGAAATATAATAATGTATACAACGGTATTGCGGTATCTGGCAATATTTAAGCCTTCTAAGCCAACTGGCTGATTAGGAGTCTATAATAGTGTATACAATGGTATCTGGCAACTCTGTCTTCGGAATACATGGCGCTATCTGGCAACTCATTTACAGCCAACTGGCTGATTAGGCGTATATAATAATAATGTATACAATAATACTGCTAAAAAGAGGTATCTGGCAGCCAATTACAGCCAACTGGCTGATTAGGAGTCTATAATAATGTATACAATGGTATCGCGGTATCTGGCAACTCAAGCCATTTACGCCAACTGGCTGATTAGGAGCCTATAAAACAACGCCAACTCGGCTGAAGTCTTAATGTGCACTTGGCTCCTGCCAGGTGAACACCTCTCCTCCTTTCTCTCCTCCTCCTTTCTCTTGGGGGATAACGCCGTCTCCAAGTTTCCCCTCCACCCCCCTTTGCAACAACCCCCCTTTGCAGCAACCCCTTTGCAACAACCCCCATTTGCAACAACCCCCACCCCCTTTGCAACATTACATAATAACCTGCAACATTCTTGCACTCTCCCCTTTTGCGGCTATACTACTCACCTGCACACAGAAACAAAAACACTGAAAGTTAGAAAACATTTAGACATGAGGGGAACACAATTCAATTCATAGCAGCAGCGACAACTAACCCACAACACCCTTGCCACTACATGTACAATCATGCACCAACACTTCGCACCATTAAGGTAACACCAGAGAGACATTATAACCAAATACTCCATTCCATACCACGCCCCACAGACATCACACAGTACAGAAAACACATACATACACACACATCTAACCCACAAAGCACTCACACGACTGGGTCCGAATGCGGTCCTAGGTGCGAAGCCGCCACCCATTGACAGGTCAGAGACCAGCCTGAGCAGATCGGATCGAATTAACTTAGCACGATTCCGATGTGGACATCACCCCAACTTACAGACATATAAACACAGACTAGACAACTCCACAGACGACACCTGCCACCTGTGCCAGGACACACCACAAACAATTGAACACATTATGACAGACTGTACCGCTCTAGCACAACAACGAACACAACACAACATCACTAGTGCGCTCAACCTCTGGTCCACTTCGGAGAGGGCGATCGGTTACCTGCGTGCCGCCGGCTTGCTCGATCAGGGTGGGCTGATCGGCTAACCAACAACAACAACAATCCCCTCAACTTTTTTTTCCTCTAATATTATCTTATTTAAAAAAAAAAAATCGGCTTTTTTTTAGACCCAAAAAATTAACAATCGGACAGGAAGACGGACGGACGGACGGACAGACAGACAGACAGACAGAAAGAAAGACACAACTAGCTTTTATATAGTAGACTAGCTGATATGCCCAGCACTTGCTTGGGGTGTGCCGATTGTATTAAATTTTAATTATTCAAATATTTTTTAATTTTTCGTCGTATCCCCCAATAATTGGGGGGCCAGCCGTACCCCAATTACTGGGGGTTCAGTTATTTAGTCAATAAAACTATAGAAAAGAACGCGGGACTAGTATGTTTCATGGACTGCTCTCGATTTTCCTACGAAATTGCAAACAAGGGTAGTCGATGACCCTGATTTTGTTTCTGCAATCGGTTTTCTTGAGAAATGATAAAGAAAAATGTTATTGGATATTGAATAAATTTATTTACTGAAACGACGCAATACACTCCAACATCTTTTTGAATAAGTCCGAGCTGGTGTGGCGCTTACGCCATACAAATTCACAAAATCTTGCAAAAAACAATAGTATAAGAAACTCGATTAGGTCAGGTTAGGTTAGGTTAGGTTAGGTTTCTCAAGAAAACCGATTGCAGAAACAAAATCAGGGTCATCGACTGCCTTTGTTTGCAATTTCGTAGGAAAATCGAGAGCAGTCCATGAAACATACTAGGTCCAAGAACGCAGCCATGAAAATCTTAAGTTTCACGAATCTTGAAACAATGTGAAACTCAAGATTTTCACGGCTGCGTTCTTTTCTGTAGTTTAATCGCGGTGCTGGGACCTTCGGGCCCAGTAATTTTAATTATTTGATTTATTAACACCCAGGTACACAACCTGGGGACCTAATCAATATGTGTGTGAAATTTCATGTTTGTAACTGCTTCCATTTTGGAGTTATGGCTGGAACACACACACACACACACACACACACACACACGTCCTTTTATTATTATTATTATAGATTTTGTGTGGGCCCCGTTTTCCTTTTAAAACCTCTTCAACGCGTCTTGGCATCGACTTAGTCAATGATTTACGAGTGTTGGTAATTTCTGGATCTCTGAACAGCACTTACGAAGGCGTATTATATGCTTTCCCTTAGTTGAAATGTCTTCCTTTTGCATTCGAATCTCCAAAATTAATCGAAGATTTTCGATCGGTTTCAGATTTGGTGAATTTTCGGGTCACTCTAATACTTCAATGACCTTTTGCTAAAAAAAACAAAAAACTTTTCTACAACATTTGCTCTATGACATGGTTTCAAGAGTTGTTGAAAAACCATTCTCTGCGTCCAAACCGGTCGTTAGTGAGAGGCGACAACTTTTCTTTTACTATTGGTATATATTTTGGTTAATCATTATTCCATTCACAAAAACAAATCTCCTGTACCATGGATTCCAAACCAGGACCAAACCACAATCTTTTCAGGATGTATGAAATTAGAATCTTTTCCAAAGATGTTTTTTCTACCCTGACTGGGATTAACTCGAGGAAGGAGTACGTTTCTGATGGTGTCCCTCCTATTGTTCTCAAGACTGTTTCTGTCCTGACACCCTGCCAAGGCAAACTCTTTCGTCTTTATCTTTCACCTGATACTTTTTCTTCAGGCTGGAAGTTCGCTTTCATTCAGCCTGTCCCAAAGAAGGGTGACCGCTCTCAATCCTCCAACTATTGTCCAACTGCTTTGATTTCTTGCCTTTCTAAAGTTTTTGAATTTATCCTTAATTTATCTTAACCCTGGAACCACAACGTTGGGTATATTAATGTAATACAGTATATTAATATAATTAGATTCCACGTTGTGGTTCTAGGGATAACCACCTCTATACACAATCTTCTTTCAGATCAGTATGGGTTTCGGAAAGGACGCTCTACTGGCGATCTTCTTGCATATCTCTCTGACTCTTGGTCATCCTCCTTTCGTGATTTCGGTGAAACTTTTGCTATTGCGCTAATCATATCAAAAAGTTTTGAAAGTGTCTGGTACAAATGCTTAATTTCGAAACTGTCCTCCTTCGGTTTCTGTCTTCTATCTGTGCCTTCATCTCTTCTTTCCTTTCTGTCGATTTCTTGCAGAGAGCTACTGTTCTTCTCCTGAAGCTATTAATAGTGGTGTTCCTCAGGGCTCTGTCCTGTCGCCCACTCTTTTCCTTTTGCTGTATTTATCAATGATCTATTAAGTCGCACTTCCTGACCTATCCATTCCTTTGTCGTTGATTCCACCCTCTCACTTCTCCACCCATTTCACAAAACGTCCCTCCCAACAGTCATTCCGTGCTTCGCGTCAGACGGCTATGGCGCACCTGACCTCTGATGTTTCTACTATCTCTGATTGGGGCAGAGTAAACCTTGTGGCTTTCAATACCTCAGAAAATCATTTCATTCACCCGTCTACTCGTCACAATCTTCCACACAACTATCCACTTATCTTCAACAATACACAAATCAATCTTTCCTCTTCTTTTAACATTCTTGGTGTTTCCTTTTCTCGTGAACTTCCCTGGAAAGATCACATATACTCTCTTTCTAAAACTGCTTCGAAGAGGTTAAGTGTGCTGTGCTGGCTCCACAGTTTCTTCACCACCACTCAGTTGCTGTCTCTGTACAGAGATACTGTCTGCTCCTGTAAAGAGAACGCTTCTCATGTGTGAGGTAGCTCAATCAACACAGCTCTACTTGACCGGATGAAATCAAAAGCTTTTCGTCTCATCATTTTCCCTCCTCTTACTGTCTTCAATCCCTTTCTTCACCGCAATGTTGCCTCACTCTCTCTTTACTATCGCTATTATAACGGACACTGCTCTTCTAAACTCTCTAACTGCATGCCTCATCCTTTAAGGAGAGCACGTAGCACCAGACTTTCGACACATTCTCATTCCTTTTCTGTCCAACTGTCTAACGCAATGGTTAATCGGTATTCTCAATCTTTCATCTACTCAACCAGTTAGCTCTGAACAACTTTCCTCAATCCATCTTTCCCCCTATGTCCTCCACTCTTTCAAGCGCAAAGTGTCCAGACATCCCGAAAATTGCGGATCTTGATTTTAGCTCTCTTCTTCTTCTTTAGGAGGGGCATTTTTGCAGACATTTGCCCTTCGCCCTTCTTTTCTGCATAAAAAGAGACAAGTGAATAATTGATCTTTTGGCACTCTTTATTCTCTTTACGAATGGTGTTCGAAATCTGGAAGATAGAAAATGAGATTCATCGCTAAAAATTACCAGAGAAAAATTAACTCAAATTCTAATGTGTCAAGAAAACACAAAAACAACACTCCAGATAATGAACGTCACACCTGTAAACACGCGAAGCTATTCAGAGCTGTAATATTTTTTAATCTGCAAAGTGGATGGCTGTTATTTTACAACACCGATGATTTTGTAGTTAAGGTAATTATATTCTTTAGGTGATTGCGAAGTGTTTGAACATTCTGAATCATTCCTGCAAATTAATTATAAATTTTGTCTGAAATCTTCGAAGAAAGAAGTGTACATTCCCGACTTATTACCCGTTTCCAGTCGTCCACAGAGGTTTTAGCACTTTTCGTGCCCATTGAGACTTCTTTGCAAGCATCTCTTTTGTCAAAAACGGCTTTTTAGATGGTTGAATGTAGTCCATACAAGAATTTTCACCGCAGAGTTTCCAATTCATTCTGATTGTTATATGACGTCTTCCTTGGATCTTTCTTGCAAATTCTTAGACGTTTCGAGCCGTCTCTCGCAGTAGTTATCCTCTTTCTTCCCACTTTCTCACTCACCCTGTTCACGACACTGTCATTGCAATTGTATTGTTGTACGTTTTGATAAACAGCTCATTTTGATATATTTAGGCCAATAGATATCTATCGAATTGATTTTACAGTATGTTCATGCAAATCAATCACCTTATGAACATTTTTGTTGTAGTTAATCCTGGTCATTGTTATGTATTGCTCAGGATAATCAGTAGCTCACGAATGAGAAGCTTCGCATATATACCAGTAAATACAGCTTGTATTTACGTGAACTATACTTCGGTTGGTTGTTAAAATTGACATCGAGTGAAGAAAATATTTCTTATACATTACTTTTACAATGCAACATAGATTTTTATATAGATTACATAGTGTCCCATTTTATCGAGCCAGTACAGTACATATATATATATATATATATATATATATATATATATATATATATATATATATATATATATGATACACACAGACCGTGCATGGAACAAGAAACTCTTCTTGGAAAATTAAATCCACTATAGTCCGAATAAGTAATGGTAAATGACAAACACTATAGTTTTTTCTTTTTCATGATGATAGCCCGACGTGGGCAACGAATCACTCGCAAAAACCTCAGGGGACCATTCTGAGTTCAATTCCATCATGAAACGGACATGTTATGTGCCTTGAAAAGTGGACGCTGAATTTTGCCAGTTGAAGTTCAAGTTTTGGTTTTTGGCTAAAAATACAATAGTTATCCTTTTTTCTTTGAGGAATTCAATACGACGTGAATGCAACAAGTCTTTTATTTATATTGAAGTTCTGAATATAGTAGGCTAGGTGTAGCTGTAAACACTAGATCCTGTCCCAAAGCTGGATCCTATCTGCTTTGCAGATAGCTGGTGAGGGAAGCTATATTTTTGGGGCCTCTTTGCGAGTGACCCGTTGCCCACGTCGGGCTAACATCATGAAAAAGAAAAAACTATAGTGTTTGTCATTTACCATCACCATAACTTATTCGGACGATAGTGGATTTAATTTTCCCAGAAGAGTTCCTTGTTCCATGCACGGTCTGTGTGTATCATGAAAAAACCTCAGGGGACCATTCTGAGTTCAATCCCATATATATATATATATATAATATATATATATATATGATGAATAAAACCACGAAGGAAAGGAAACACAAAACGGTGCTCAAGCGCTTTCGTCTAATGACATCCTCAGGAACACTGAAATACATAAAAGGTTCCGGCCTATATATAGGTTACAGAAATATAAATAAATAACATACATACACACAAACACATATACATATATATATATACAGTATATACATACATATCTACACACATACACATATATATACATATATATGCGATAAACGGAGAAGTAAAAATAAAACTTAAAAATTAAGGATTAGAGGATTAACAAAGAGGCAAATCGATTTTTAGCACAAGATCAAATGAGTTATAAAAATAATACAAATTTATACTGGAGATACGCCCGGGTTTAACACTTGCCTTCTTAGAGTCAAGTTTCGATATATATATAAATAAATTGAAGATTAAAAGTAAATAAAGTAGCTTACAAGTTTACCAAAGATTGAGTGTCCTACCCTTTTTATCTAGGTTTGTTTTAAAGGAATTCAAAACAACAGGATCGAGTTGAAAAAGACCTTTGCTTATGTTGAAGTTATTTGAAAGTTGAATAATGGCAGACTCAAGAATATTTCTATTGACAATATTGCTCGAATGAAATAAAACTGAAGCATTATTCCAATCAATACAGTGGGATAACTCTGACAAATGGACAAAAAGAGCACTGGACAACTGTCCTGTTCTGACGGAATATTGATGCTGTTTTATACGTGTGTGCAAATCCTTTCCCGTCTGACCTATGTAAAAGGAATCACATTGTTTACACCCAATTTTATAGATAATGCCTGAATTATTGGTAGGGCTATTTTTTACTATGATATTTTTCACAATATTGTTATATGAAAATACTACATTAATATCCAAAAGTTTAAGTACATTAGCAATGCCTAAAAAGCCCGGGAAAAATGGAAGTACTAAAATATTTTTTGACAAAGTACGAGTGTTATTATTGACACGATAGAAAGTTCGTTTTGCCTTGTTGAGACAAGATTCCATAAACGCAGATGGGTAACACAGATCACTTCCAATACCGTTGATTTTTTCCAATTCGGCATCGAATATATATATATATATATATATATATATATATATATATATATATATATATATATATATATATACATACATATATATATATAAATACCTTTGATGGTTCCGTGTTTGTTTATAATAGGAAGATACCTAGTTCTTTCAAACCCTGACAATGTCTCAGACCATAAAAAAAAAAATCTCATTTTCTATTCTGTTCCTTTGTTGGAGGTTTTCATAACGTAATTAATTTGGCTCATTAACGTGAAAAGCTTGACACAAGTTGCAGTTTACTTGCAGAAATAAATTACTATAAATTACTCATTAGGTGATTATAACATTAAATAAAACCCATTCACACCCACACCCACCCACACACACGCGCGCGCGCGCGCACACACACACACACACACACAAATATACTATATGCACCTAGAATTGACAAAAGTAAATAGACCTCATGATGAGTGTCAAGAAGAAATGGCAAAGTTCATCAATGAAATGCCAGAACATGTATCAGCTTCACATAATGCAAAGGGGAAAAAACACGATTCTTTCTAAATACAGTATATTGATTCAATAAATCTGTTATTATTTATTGACTTTTATTTTCAAATCAAAACTACCATAAATTTTATATATACAGGGCGTCCCAAAAAAATGTATACACACTTTAAATAATTATAAAGGCAGTGTTTATTAAAATACATTTCATTTTCAAAATGTAATAGAATCTACAGACATTATTTAATTGTTTTGTCAACGCCTGTTTTCAAATTGACGTCCGTTCTGGTCCAGGCACTGCTGATAACGCGAAGCAATGGAATCGCAAACATCACGAAACATTTCGTTTGGTATTTGTGTGCATTCTCGTTCAATGGCTGCTCTCAATTCAGCGACTGTTGCAGGTTTTATAGCGTAGACTTTGTCTTTTAAGTATCCCCATAAAAAAAAGTCTAGTGGTGTGAGGTCTGGTGAACGCGGAGGGTATTCTACGAAACCCCTTCGTCCAATCCACATCCACATCGTGCCAAGTACCACTCGCAATACTCCACTCTTAGGTCCGGATCATCATCTTCATTAATAGCATGGACTAATCTTGGAATGTAACTTTTCCATTGACAGCGCTTCAAAATGCGTTGGACAGACGATTCTGAGATTCCTACCTCACGACTCGCTTGCCGCACAGATTTTCTTGGACTTTGGTGATACGTTTCCAGTACTCTTTCTTGCTTTGTGGGGCTTGTCGATGTCCGTGGTCTTCCGGAACGCTTCTTGTGGACATTCTGAACAGTTCCATCGGCTTCAAACTTATCTCTAATTCGAGTGATGGTAAGTCGCGTTGGTGGATCTGTTTGAAACTCCCTCCTAAACTGTCTTTGCACTTCAACTGCGTTTTCACACTTCCAGTAGCATTTTAGAATGAATTTCCTTTGTTCAAAGCTTAGTCTGACTGCCATTATTAATTCTAATGGGTTTAACTTGGAAAGAAAGAAACATCAATTGAGCTATCAGCTGTTAAAGTGTGTTTGCATTTTTTTGGGACGCCCTGTATATATATATATATATATATATATATATATATATATATATATATATATATACACCCACACACGGGGTTCGGTCAGGCAGATCATGCCTATCATAACTAATGAAACACTACAACAACATTATTGATGCACTTGAAAGTAATGAAAACTATGATGTAATATACACAGACTTTGCCAAAGCGTTCGACGAGTTTGACCATGGAATCATAATACATAAACTGAAGCACATGGGAATAATAGGAAAAGTAGGGAAATGAATATATAATTTCCTGAGTGAGCGGCGGCAAGTCGTTACACTACAAGGAGCATCTTCATCAGAATCAGAGTTCCTCAGCTCAGTACCAGAAGGAACAGTATTAGCGCCACTACTCTTCATAACCATGCTAACTGACATAGATGAGGACGTTACCAGAGACAGCACAGTAACATCCTTTGCGGATGACACAAAGATCAGTAGAAAAATAAGAAACCCAGAAGATATAGGATCTCCACAAACAGACATGAACAGAATCTACAAGTGGACGGAAGACAACAATATGAAGTTTAACATTGAGAAATTTCAACTGTTACGGTACGAAAAAAGAGAAGACCTAAAATCCATGGAATATTATATCCCAAATCGACAGGAAATTCAGAGAAATTCTAAAGCAAAAGACTTAGGGGTTGTAATGACTGATGATGCGAAATTTGAAACACAAAATAAGATAGCAGTAAACAGAGCAAAGAGAATAACTGGGCAGAGAGATACTGAGAACCTTTAAACGAAGGGATGGGAATATAATGATTCCTCTACTGAAAACACTGATCATACCCAAATTAGAATACTGCTCGGTCCTAACATGTCCATATAAAAAAGAAGATATTAGACAGCTAGAAGGGATTCAGAAAAGTTCCACAGCCAAGATCAATGGGTGCAAAGAACTAAATTACTGGAAAAGGTTACGCGAACTAAACCTATATTCACTGGAAAGGAGAAGAGAGAGATACACCAAAAAAACGGTGTAAAGAAGAAAAGGAAGACTGTGTCGTGTTCCCAAATTAAAGGCGAGACAGGGAACATCCTTAACCCTGAAAGAAAATAGTTTTGTTGTGAGAGGCCCAAAACTGTTTAATCAGCTGCCCAAAGCCCTAAGGAACACGAATGGTGTTGCAATGGACATCTTCAAAAGAAGATTAGACGACTGGCTCAGAACAATCCCCGATGAGTTGGGCGTACCTGGCTATGTGAGGTGGAGAGTACAAGAAACCAACTCACTACTTCACCAGGCCAACTCGAGAGGAGGGGCGACAAGCTTGACCTTCGTGAAATGAGGTATCATCGCACGGAACCTTTGAAAGGTGTATATATATATATATATATATATATATATATATATATATATATATATATATATAGGGTAGCTATAGATTCCTTTCTTGGGAAACGAGGTTTGACGATAAACAGGAGAGTCAACAGCTGTTGAAAGCATTATTCAAGAAACTTTCTTTTGTTCATACGTTCGACAAAACTTTTTCATCTTCATTGGCTGTAAATAAGGGTTACACAATACCTTCGAGTTAAAGTTAAAATTAAAACTAAAACTTGCAAATTAACAACTAAAATTTAAAAAAAAAAATCAAGTACGAAGACAAACGTATCAAATCCACTGAAGTAAAAAAATGTAAAATCACACATGAAACATCTGACCCAATTATATTAAATTAAAATAAAACCTCCGCAACTCGTATATTTCACGTACAAAACCGAAGATTAATATGTAGAGTATTATGTAATTGCCATTGCTCATCCTAAAATACTGTACAGTGTTTCCAATGTTTTGGACGCTTTCTGTAGGATGTTGGTGATTGGTTGACGCACGACGCAATCGACCAGTAAGAACACGCACACATATGTATATTTCTTTTTAATGGTCAAGTGCGTCGTGCGTCAACGAATCATTGACATCGTCCAGAAGGCGTCCGAAACACTGAAAACGCTGCTGTATTATGGCGTGGGCAAAGGCAATCGCATTATACTGTGTATAAACTGGCATATTGTGCAGTGTGCATACTGAAGGATTGACACATTGGCACAAGTCTCGTTTACGAGAAGCAATTTAGATGACTATAAAAAAGATTTAGTTTTATGGCAGAAATATTGTTATTGATGGCGAGTTTGTTTTTATAACGATTTTATTTAGTTTGCCCCAACATTTTGCCTTATCCGTCAGAGCAAATCATTCCCTCAGTAATTGCCATCAATAGGCTGTTAGAAACAACAGTACATATACAGTGGCGCTCGTAGGTATTCGTACAGAGAAATATTTCAGTTATAGTCGTCTTTAGCTTTTGTACCATGCATAGAATAGTTATGAAAAGTTTACAGTTAGTTTGGAAAATTTAACAAATAAAAATATTAGTTTCATTTCAATATATATTGTAAAACATCAAAGAATTTGGGGAAGATAAAAAAAAAGTTAAAATGAAAAAGTTTTCGTATATTTCTTTACAAATTATTTAATATTTTGTATGTCCACCTTAGGCTTGAAGAATTTAAAATTTTCATCAGTAGTTGGCTGTTTATTGATTAGTGACTGTTGGCAATTCTGAATTCTAGAATTTTCTTTCTGAATCTTCATGGAAGACGGATAACTACAAGCCATTAGTAAGCAATGGGTCGTCATGGTAAAGCGTTGTCTACAGATCTTGAGATGATGTTATTGCTGCACACGAGTCTGGAAAGAGTTATAGGAAGATAGGAGAAGAACTTCGAATTCCATTTACGACGGTTGCTAAAGTTATAAAGAAATGGAAAGGGTTGGAACAATCACAATTCTACAAAGGTGTAGACAACCTTGCAAGATTTCGGAACGTACTCGTATAGTTAAACAGACTGAAAGAATGGCTGCTGCGAAACCGCGGGTGACTGCGGGTGATATATGCTAAACATTAGGACTGTCCAAGATCGATGTCCATTCCTCTACTGTATGTCGTACATTGAGAAAGAATGGTCTGCATGGAAGAAAATCTGCTACGGAAAGCGCACAAAGAAGCTCGTTTAAAATACGCAAAGGATCATCAAAATGATGGATTTGCATTCTAGAAGAAAGTTCTCTGGACAGACGAGGCCAAAATTGAATTATTCGGGAACAACAAGCAACGGTATGTTTGTTGAAAATCAAATACTACATTTGAGGAAAAAAAAACATCCTTCCTACGGTTAAACATGGTGATGGTAGTTTGCTTCTTTGGGGATGTTTTAGTGCTTCTGGTTCAGGAAAGCTTGTTGTCATCAATGGGATATTGAATTCGAAGAATTATCAGGAAATTTTAGAAGAAAATGTATTGTCTTCACTTCGGGAGTTGCGAATGGGTCGCAGTTGAGTATTACAACAAGACAATGATCCAAAACATAAAAGTAAGAGCACCATGAAATGGCTTCAACAAAAGAATTTCCAACTTCTCGAGTGGTCCAGACATCAATTTAATCGATAATTTATGGTTTGATTTGAAAAAAAAAAACTGTCCGCAATAGAAAACCTTTGGATATGAATGAATTGCAACAATTTTCTTTCGAAAAAATGGGCTAAAATTTCTACTGATAAATGTCGAAACCTTGTAGAAAAATACTCAAAACGAATCATGGAAGTCATTCAAGCAAAAGGTGGACACACAACGTATTAAATAATTTTATAAGTAAATGTATGAAAACTTTTGCATTTTAACTTTTTTTTATTTCCCTCAAATTCTTTGATAAAAAAATATAAAAAAAGATAAGGACAAATATAACTGAAATATTTCTCTGTACGAATACGTATGAGCGCCATTGTATGTAGGAATGATATCAATGTCTCCTGATCTATTTGTGACCTTTGATGCAAGAACCTGATCTTGCTCATAACATATAGTCTTGTGATGATCCATGGGTGTGTGAAGTTTCATCAATTTCTGTTGGGTGGTTGAGAAGTTACGACTTGGACCTCCGTTTCACTTTTAACCTCCATTTGGTCTTTGCTTTCTGTTTGTGACCTTGACCTTTGATACAGGAACCTGAGTCTTGTAATGATTCATGTGTGCATAGAGTTTCAACAGTTTATGTGGAGTCTTTCAAAAGTTATGGCATGGACCTCCATTTGACCTCTGACCTATATTTGTAACCTTGACCTTTGATACAGGGGCCCCAGCCATGTAGAGTTGGCAACCCATGCCTCAAAGAGGTTTTCTCCAGAATTTTGCTTTGAATAGTGAGCGCAGCTGCGCAGGACGTTTGTTAGTCATTGTTGGTCGGCTCCAGGCCGATTAAACCTCTTTCTCTTTAACATGTACGTGTCTACCTTGATTAGTCCGCTTTAATCACCGTGTTTCAAAAGTTTAATTGAATAAAATCGTATAAAATCTTATTCGTGTTCCGGTCTCCCATCCGTTAGGTCTCTGACCAGACGGACGTTACCCGACATACTGCAGTTAAACGAAACTCATTAAGGTTGGCAGTAAAGTACAAGTTCTATATAACAAATATCATTATAAGTAAAAATAATATAAGTACAAATAATTTCATTGAAAACTTAATCATGACATGATCTATACATGTGTGAAGTGTCAAGAATTTAGGTAGAACGATCCAAAAGTTATGGCATAGGCCGATCCTCCATTTGACCATTGATCTCTGAACTTGACCTTTGAAACAGGGACCTGAGTCTTATGATGATCCATGTGTGAGTGAAGTTTCATCACAATATGTAGAGCGGCTCAAAAGTTATGAAATGGACCATGGACCTCCATTTAGTTTGACCTCTACGTTGACTTTGACCTCTAAGTTAACCTTGACCTTTAATGTAGAGACCCCGAGTCTCACTTAAAACACATCGTACTGTAATGAGCCATACGTGTTTGAAGTTTCATCAATTTATGTAGAGCAGTTCAAAAGTTATGGCATGGACTTCCATTTGCAATCTTGACATTTAATACAGGGACCCAAGTCATGTGATGATCCATATGTGATAAAGTTTCATTAATTTAGGTAGAACGGTTCAAAAGTTTTGACATGAACCTCAATTTCACCTTCGACCTTTTTGTGACCTTGACCTTCGGTGTTGCTGAAAAGCACATCGTCTTATAAACAGCCATATATGTGCGTGATTTCATCAATTTATGTTGAGTGGACCTTCATTTGACCTCTGGCCTCTGTGACTGACCTTGATACAGGGACCTGAGTCTTTCTCAAAACACATCGTCTTGTAATGGTCCATACATGTGTGAAGTTTCCTCAATTTATGTAAAGTGGTTCAAAAGTTATGACATGGACTTCCATTTGACCTTTGACCTCTATTTTTTACCTTGACCTTTGGTGCAGGGACTTAATACTTGTTCGTGACACAGACTATTCACGATCTACATGTGTATGAAGTTTCATTCATCTATGTTGAACGGTTTAAGTTATAGCCCAAACACAAAAGTGTGACGAACGGACACGTGCAATTCAGTCTGGCCCTTCAAAATTTATTTGGTCTAGGACATGACAACCATACCTCCTTAAGCTGCAACTTTAAATCATAGCACGAGCTAACAACTTTATACACTTTCGAATTTTCGAAACCTTATACATTTATAAAAACAAACTCACCATCAATAACAATAATTTTGCCATCAACTTGTCACTGTTTTCCTTAGCTGATATTTTTCCGTGTCTCATCTGCCCAGTAAGCAGTCCAACATGCTCTCAAACACACACACCTCTCTCTATTCCTCACTATAATTTAATTCCCTCCAGGGAAACAGACCTAACTCTCCATCACAGTAAGGGAACTTTAGAGGTGAACAATGTGAGAATCAAGAGAGGGATCTACCAGGGTGATTCAATATCCCCTCTTGCGTTTGTACTGGCGCTAAACCCACTCAGCCAACTAATAAACAAACTGAACAAAGGCTACGTAATAAGACCAAGGGAAAAGAACAGCCCGAAAATATCTCGCTTATTTTACATGGATGACCTAAAACTATATGCTCCAAACAAAAGTGAGCTAACAGAAGAAGTCAGGGAGGTCAAAAAGTTCTCAGATGACATCCAGATGGAGTTTGGTCTTGAGAAATGTGCCACTGTCACACTAAAGAAAGGCAAAAGGTGTGAATCAGAAAACATCAGGGTGGACAATATCTTGATAGAAGAACTAGAGCAAGAGGCTACATATAAATATCTGGGGATGGAGGAATCTGAAAAGATGGAAAATGACATCATGAAGGAAAGATTGCGAAAAGAATATTCAAAAAGGATTAAGCTAATCCTAAAATCTCACCTAATCAGTAAAAATAAGATCCTATCCATAAACTTACTGGTGGTACCTGTACTGTTATACAGTTTTGGCATAATCAACTGGACCCAGCAAGAAATCAACAAACTGGATACGATCACCAGAAAATTGCTCCATGCGCATTAGGTCATATATAAAAACCAATGTACACCAAGGCTATATCTGCCAAGGAGGGTCGGTGGATTAGGGCTTGCGCTAATTGACCAAGTGCACAAAGCCACAACAATAGGATTAGCACAGTACATAAAGGAAGGAGAAGGAAGGCTAGTCAGATTTGTAAGAGACCATGAACGTGAAAAGCCTCAAACAACATCACTCTCAAAAAAGGCAAATGATTATCTAGTCACGCAGTGTTTCCCAACCGGGGGCCATATGGCTCCCTGGGGGCCATGGCACATTTGAAGGGGGCCACAGGAAAATGTTATTTTGTAAAATAGAGTTAAATCTGCATATTACCTACTGAAAATAATGCTTATGGGGGCCACGGGAAAAAATAAGGTTCCTAAGGGGGGCCATAAGCCAAAACCGGTTGGGAACCACTGATCTAGTGGATGCTGGCATAGGACCTGAACAGCTTGAAGACATTGCAAATAAACCACTCATGGAAAAGATAAGCACCATCAAAAGAAGGTATAACAAGAAAAGATCAGAAGAAAAGGAGAAGAACTTGGAAGAGCACAAGTTCAGTAAAGTATACAAAGAGGACGTGCTGAACAGCGCATACATAGAGAGGGATAAAACCGTGGAGTTCCTGGTAAGAGGGGCACTGAGACCAGAAGATGAACGGCTGGTGATGGTAGCGCAAGACCAGGCACTACGGACAAACTGGTTCAAAAGGAATATTGAGGGCAGAAATGAAAGTGAGATGTGCAGCTTGTGCTCAAAGAGCCCAGAGACTGTGAGTCACATTCTATCGGGGTGTGAAATACTCCTGCACAGAGGAAACTACACAGACAGACACAATGCAGTGTGCAAGCTAATCCACTTCAAGCTGTGTAAGAAATATGAAATAAGGCTAGAAACAGAAAAACACTGGGAACATATTCCACAAGGAATAGAAGACAATGACAAAGTGCTGCTCCTATATGATCACGAGATACTAACTGACATTAGGGTATCAGGATGCAGACCAGACATAGTTGTGAGAGAGAAGGAGGGAAACAAGTGCCTCTTGGTGGAAGTAGGAGTCCCAGCAGACTGGAATGTGGCGAACTATGAAAGGGAAAATGTCTTAAAATACCAGAAACTCAAACATGAAATAAGGAGAATGTGGAATGTGGAACCTGAGATCATCCCAATAGTAGTTGGGGCAACAGGGGCAGTAAAGAAATCCACAGTAGAGTTCCTGAACCAACTGCCCATAAGTGTGACGTCTGGAGAAGTTGTAGGGGAGATATTACGATACAGCACCTCTATCGTACGCCTAGTACTAGGCTGTACCTAAAAATTCCTTAGGGTTAAGGTTTAACCCCGGAAGCAAGAAACTCTCTCCATCTGGAGTAGAAGGGAAAAAACAATAAGGAAAGACTACAAATACATGCATCTTACACACTATACAATCTTTTCAAAATTAAAAAAATGGTATCGTCTTCAAAAGCCTCGGAATACCTTGGGGAGGGAACAATAATTCCGGCTCCGCCACTGTCAATATCGTCGGGAACGCAGACCCGGACAGCGGGATTGGTTCTGCTACTGCCTATTTTAGATGTCCTGAGCCTCTGCCTGATTCACTTTTCATAAAATTCTGCAACATTTGTAGCCTTTCCTCAAATTTCCAATCTGCCGAGCACAACCTCTCCTCCTCTAAATCTCACCTTCTCTTCCTCACTGAAACTTAGGTGTCTGGGAAAAACTAACAGCAACCCCTTTTCTGTGCTCTCCTACTTTCTCTATACTCAATTTCATTCCAAAGGTTGATGTTGCGCATATGTACGCAACGACTTAACTTGCTCTCGTATTCGCGAACGTGAATCTTCATGCATCTTATAGTGGGCCGACCAAAAATTGAAAAGTCCTCTAGAAAAAAACTTAACGGCGTTTTTTGTTAATAGCAGGCACCCACCTTAGATAAGTAGTATTGAGGATGCCACTCTTACTTTTGGGTTTGAAGGTCCCATACAAGGTTACAAAAGTAAAATTCTGAAAAATTCCGAATTTTTGCATTTCAGTGATGACTCCATGTAACAACGTGTTTAAAGGTGTATCATTAGCACATAAAGCATATTTTTGTGATTTTATGGAGAGTAATTGAATGTAACTATGACTTTCGATGTCTTTATTTCCATTAAAACTACATTTAGCATTCTGGGTGAGGTGCGCATGTGCCTACTACTACCATAGTACAAGTAATAGCATACTTTCACATATTGAATATTTTCACTGCACTGGCTGGCCAGACATTGGTTTGGTATATGCAATTAAAAGAGTGCAGACAGTGCCAGCTGGTAAAATAATAATAATAATACTGCTAAAGGATAGGTATATTTCGAATTGTTCCAATATATCTGTAACTACTACATACTGCCATTCCCACTTGTCTTTGCAGATAGGGAGCTCATCAGCAATGGACCCTGTAGTTGTCATCAAACGCAAGAGGAAACGTCAGGATGTCAGTGAGGATTGTTGCTTCCTCTGCCAAAGCAGCACTGGTGACCTGCGCACAGCATCAGCAGAAGGAAACCAAGAACTATGACTGTGGGCGATGAGAGAGAAAACCTGGGAGATACCTACTATCTTGATGCTTTACAAAGACTGGAAAGTCATTCCAAGGATGATTTCAATGCATTGGAACTCAAGTGGCATAAATCATGCTACTCTTTATTCACTTCTGAAGGCAAACTCAAAAGGCTGCGAAGTCAGCAGCAGACCATGGGTGCATCGGCGACCACAAAAAGTGCAGGCTCTCAGGCTTTTTCCCCAAAGCGTAGACGTTCAACACCAGTGATTGACTGGACCCTCTGCATGTTTTGCCAAAAGAAGACCACAAAGCAACTGCACAGGGTAGAGACAATGGAGAAGTCAGATGACTTGATCCAGCGTGCCAGACACGACCCTGTCATGAGCATACCGTTTTCAGCGGTGAGTGATGTGATTGCAGTTGAAGGCTGCTATCATCTGGCATGTTTGGTGACATTTGAAAGACGTACTAGAAAACAAGTGGTGTCAGAGGAGCAGCAAGGGCCTGAAAATGAGTGCATGACGAAGCTGTGCAAAGACTTGACAGTAGGCCTGTCTCGTGGTCACGTATACGACACGGGAGACGTCTGGGACAGATACGAGAGTATGTGTAATGACACCGGCATCACCGTGAAATACTCCAGGAGAACAACTTTCTATGAAGATGTTCAAAGGCTGCTTGGATCAAACGCCAGCTATGTACGCCCATTGTCAAGGGGCCTGCTGCTGATTTAGCCTAGAGAGAGCTCGGATTTCATCATCTCCGAAGCACTGGCTAAGTCTTGTGAACAAGGTTCTGTCACCTCTGAGTCAGAGTCTACTGACGATGAAGATGCTGATGTCCGCATGTGTGCCACTAGCAGCATATTCCAAGATATGGTACACGTGGCTCTGAAGGTTCGACAAGATCTTCTTGAAGCTCCTGGACACTCCAAGACATGGCAAGGTCTTGATCAAGAACATGTTAATCGCGTCATACCCGACAGTCTGTACCTGTTTCTACGATTGTTCTCTAGGGGAATGGATGCTGTGGATGAGGGAAGTGAAGAGGACCAGAAAGTGAAGCAGAGTGTGTGTAGCATTGCCCAGGACATAGTCTATGCAGTCTCCAACTGACGAAAGTTGACATCAAAGCATGTGGGCTTGGGTCTTACTCTGCACCAAGCCACCCGCTCAGAAGCACTCCTAGATCTGTTCCACGCGGCAAATCATACTATTGGTATCGACACTAAGAAGGATAGACACCACCATCGCTCAGAACATCCTGGAGAGGTATGCTGAGAATGGATGTGTCTACATCCCTGACACCATCGTCAAAGAGAGAATGATTCACTGCTCTTGTGACAACATAGATGTCTTGGAGTCAACCTTAGACTGGAAGAACACCTTCCACAGCACTCAACTGATGGTATGGCAGAGAGGCCCCCTCCACAGCACAGTCATGGTCAAAAGGGTGGCAAGCACAAGAGATCGAAATCTATCAAACCTGATGACCTACAGGAGTTCCAAAGGCTGGACCAGGCTACCTTCCCATCTGGCAAGAGGCCATCTCCTCCTGGCTACGACAATGACATAGACGACTTGTCACATGAACCTGAGAGGGACCGGGCACGTGCCAAGGACTTGGCCTGGGTGGTGTCACGCATCCATGATGAAGCTATGTCCGTTCCAAGCTGGGGAGCATTCAATCAATCTGTCAGCACTGCGGATCCACCAGTAACAACCGCCGGGATGTTGCCAATCCTGCAGGCACCAGCAGATGACAATGACACCATGACCACCGTCATCAATCGCTTCATGGCCATTTCTGAGTATGTCAGCCAGAAGTACGTCACCAGCTGACGTATGAGGCACTGTGGCGCATCAAGTGGCAGATGTTTGAGTCATGGTTGGCTGCAACTGGCAACGGAGATGAGAACGTCAAACAGCATGCCCTCAATGTTGCTTCGCTTTTCAAAGACAGAGCTGACATAGATGAGATGCGCGGTGCTGTTGACAACTTCTCAGACGTTTTGGCAGATAAGAAATTCCACAGTCTCATGGAGGAATTCAATGACCAGCACTCTGAAAATTCCAATTTCATGCTGTGGTCATCCCACATGGAAATGGTAGAGATCCTACTGGCCTTCATCAGAGCTCAGAGAGATGGCATGTGGAGTCTCCACATAGAAGCCTTTGCTGCAATGCTGCCTTGGCTAACTATCTATGACCACACAAACTATGCACGTTGGGGGCCGGTCTACTTGGCTGATATGAGAGGTCTTGAGAAGTCAGCACCAGAAGTTCATGCAGAGTTCTGTAATGGGAACTTTGTCGTCAAGAGGACGGCGAAGCGCTTCAACCAAGTTCCAGCTGATCAGGCAACCGAATGGATAAATCGTACATGCAAGATGCACAATGGTATCATCGGCATCACAAAGAATGACCAAGCAAGAGACAGGTTCTGCATCACATGGTCAGAGCGGTCACGCATCTCTCAAGACACAAGATGCCTCTTCAATCTTCAAGATGATGATGGGGAAGCCACCTTCACTCGGGTTGACAGTCTGCCTTCTCGCACTAGGCGTGACGCTCATGATGTCATGAAGCTAGTTCAGCAGTTGAAGCAGTTTGACGTCTTCAGAGTTCACGTGAGTGAAGCAGGAGATACAGATGCCGCCACTAACATCCCACTTGTTTCACTGGCAAACAAAGACACTGCACCCACAGATGTTGTGGAGAACCTGCTGACAGCTCAGGATCGAGGAAAGCAGCATGTAATCGGCTTCATGAAGGAGAGACTGATTGAACAGATAGTAGGCTTCCATGAAACGATGAAGAAACATCGGTCGAAAACCTTCGCTGATGTGTACAAAGCTACAGTTTCCACCATGCAGAAGACCATCGAAGCTGACAGAAAGCTACTACAGCGACTCCTGAATGCCGCGACCGCAGGTCGCATGGTAGAGATGGTCAACGTCTTAAAGTGTGAACTGTCCCCAGTCCCATTTAGTCTGGCGAAGGCAGGAGGAGAGATGAATTCGACATCGAAGTCTGAGCTGATGAACATCCTGATGGCTCAGCAGACCATAAGCTCAGAGGTTCCAACCTCTGATCTGAAGACCTGTGTGATGATAGATGGCCATGCACTCATCCAAGCTCTTGGCAAGACTGGCGGCTGTCGGACATTCGGCGACTATGCTGAAGTGTTTTTCAAGGCCGTGACGAATTATTTCAATGAACACACAACAAGAGTTGATGTCATCTTTGATCGGTTCGCAGGGGAAGGATCGATCAAAGCAGTTACCAGGACAAAGCGTGCAAGCAAGAAGAAACCAATTCGGAAAGTCATTGATGGCCCACAAGTTCCACTGCCGGAAGTGTGGAAAAACTTCATGGCCCTGGATACAAACAAGCAGGACCTAGCCTTGTTTCTGTCTAACGTCATCAGTGAGAAGGGCAGAGATCTTCAAGAAAGATGTCAGCTGGTGACATGGGGTGGCTTCTCTGAAACTACTGAAGTACGGTCAACCAGGCGACATGATGTTCCACTGCATAGCAACCATGAAGAGGCGGACACCAGGCTCATCCTTCACTCATGTGATGCAGCGTCCCAGGGCTATGAACGAATACTGGTAGTATGCAGAGATACTGATGTAATGGTGCTGCTGATTCACTTCGTTTGCACCAAGGTCACTGAAGTGTGGATGCTGTGCGGAACGGCCAAGAACCGAAAATGCTACCCCGTGCACGATGTATTCAAGAGTTTGTCGCCCCCAGTCAGGGACAACGTGGTCAACTTCCACTCTTTGACCGGGTGTGAAACAGTCTCGTCCTTCAGTGGTCATGGAAAAAAGAAGTGTTGGAAGGTGTTCAGTGACCACTCACTCCTGTTGCACGCCACTGGTCGAGATGGAGATATCGTAGATGTTGAGAAGTTTGCGTCATTTGTATGGCATCCCGGAACAACACAGTTGATGACGCCAGAGTTCACCTTTTTGGGAAGGCCAAAAAGACTCTGGAAATGCTCCCATCGACAAAGGATGCCCTGGAGCTCCACCACGCCAAGTGGGCAAACTATCAGGCTAAAATATGGCTCCAGGCTGACAAAGAGCACGTAGATGTTGAAGATCCGGTGGACACTTCAGCCTGGAAGCTGGAAGATGGGAGCCTCCTACCAGTGTGGACAAGACTTCCTCCAATCCCTGGAGCTTGCCTGGAGCTTGTTGCTTATGGTTGCAAGAAAAAATCCAAGACAGCTAGATGCAACTGCTTCAGAAAAAGGGTGAAGTGTACGACAGCTTGTGGTTGTGACGACAGCGGTTGCTGTAACCCAGCTGGACAGTAGATCTATGTCTCTTTTCCGGGCTGAAATCGAGAGAAGCTGGAATGTGCTGTAAGGAACTAATAACTCTGTTCTTAAGTGATTGCAATCCACACAATTGTGACTGTCAGTGCAGCATTTCGGTGCTGTTCATCAAGAAACGTGAACTTGTAGATGTTACTAGTGTGTAAACTGTCGTGGCCGGACAGTTTGCCTACGGACAGTTTGCCTACGGACAGTTTGCCTACTGGACAGTTTGCCTACTGGACATTATGCCTATGGACACCATGCCTATGTGGTATATTTATCCTTACCTTATTTAACTTATTTAACTTATTTAACTTCAGATTCATGCAAAAGAATTAATTCAAAATTAAAATGTGTTGTTGCCCTTAATAGCATAAATGTCTGAAAATATATCAAGTAAGAAAGGGAAACAGAAGTTTTCACATAATGGATATTTGTATGTGTTTGATAAATGTAGCAAGCGCGACCCTTCGTTACTTTTTTGGCGGTGCGAGCAAAAGAGTCAGTGTATTATAAGGTGTATATATAATATGGGTACTTTTCCGTTATCTGCCCCATTGACGATTGGTTAGGTTCAGTCATGATATTTTCATTAAAACTATCAAAAATATCACAACTTAACCTAACCAATCGTCACTGCCCGGTTAGGTCAACTGTACGCCCTTGACGATTGGTTAGGTTAAGTCGTGATATTTTCGTTAGTTTTAACGAAAATATCACGACTTAACCTAACCAATCGTCAAGGGGGCAGATAACGGAAAAGTACCCATATTATATATACACACCTTATAATACACTGACTCTTTTGCTCGCACCGCCAAAAAAGTAACGAAGGGTCGCGCTTGCTACATTTATCAAACACATACAAATATCCATTATGTGAAAACTTCTGTTTCCCTTTCTTACTTGATATATTTTCAGACATTTATGCTATTAAGGGCAACAACACATTTTAATTTTGAATTAATTCTTTTGCATGAATCTGAAGTTAAATAAGTTAAATAAGTTAAATAAGGTAAGGATAAATATACCACATAGGCATGGTGTCCATAGGCATAATGTCCAGTAGGCAAACTGTCCGTAGGCAAATTGTCCGTAGGCAAATTGTCCGTAGGCAAATTGTCCGTAGGCAAATTGTCCGTAGGCAAACTGTCCTAGCGCCGTAAACTGTATAGTTATGGAACTATATTTACTGCTTTGTGATTTAGTTGTGATAATTCTGTTACTGTGAGTACTTAATTCATGCCATCAAACTTATTAGGCACTAATTATGTTAAAATAAATTGTTTTGACAAACACACTTGCTCAATGTTTTTTTTCGCCAATTAAAATAAAAAATCACAAATTTTTAGCACAATTTCGGTCGTGATTAACTTGAATTTGACCGTGAGTTGGTAATTCGGATAGAATAAGCGTTTCATCATACTTTATCACTAAGTGTGGCAAAATGAAACATTTGGTCAAACCAATTGGCTCAGAATTTTTTTTTTTTAATTAAAATTAGAAAATATCATTTTTTGCACAGTTTGACCTCGAAAATGACCTTCAAAGCCAAAAGCGAGAGTGGCATCCACCTGCATTTTATTCCTCACCCACAGGAGTGGGTGCCAGCTATTAACAAAAAACGCCGTTCAAAGTCGATTTTTTAATTTTGGCCCGTCCACTATTATATACTCATATGTTTCCTGTCCTATCGCTCCGATTCGGCCTTTGGATCTTTCCAAGAGGAAGCGCCTTGGGCACTTTAGCGCTGCTGATTGGGAGGCGCTTAGGTAGTACTTTTCTGATTTCTAAAGGACTGATAACTCCTTCGGTGGCCGTGACCCATCCGAGTGCGCAAAGTGCATCACGGAGGTAATTTTTTCGGGCATGGAGGAATACATTTCATATTTTTTACCTACAATAATACAAAAATCTTTGGTTTAACTTTGCTTGTAAACAGAGACGAGGCTTTTAGAGGGTACCGTCGCCATCCAAGTCATGACTCTCACTTCGCTTATATTTCTGACCGGGATCATGCAAAATATGTCCTTCAACTCGCCAAAAATCTTCGTCAGACAAAAATGTGAAAACCTATCTAATTCTAATTTTTGTCGCTCTTTTTGCACCTACCTAAGAACCTCTACAACAACTTTACTCCTTCTTCTTCTTCTTTCCTTCCTCTTTTCCATTTTGAAGGCTCAGCTGCCGTCTCTTCTTCTGATAAAGCTGAATTCTTCGCTCAAATTTTCGCCTCCAACTCAACCCTGGACGATTCCGATGCTGTTTCCCCATCTCCTCCTCCCTTTGACTTAATTATATCTGAAATTAGAATCGCTTCCAAAAATGTTTATTCTGCCCTATCTTGGGTCAACTGTAGGAAGGTGTATGGTCCTGATGGTGTCTCTCCTGTTGTTCTTAAGAACTGTGCTTCTGTGCTGACCCTGCCTAGGCAAACTTTTTCGTTTTTGTCTTTCATTTGGTACTTTTCCTTCCTGCTAGAAGTTCGCTTTCATTCAGCCTGTCTCAAAGCAAAGAATGGTGACTCTCTCAACCTTCCAACTATCGTCTAATTGCTTTAATTTCTTGCTTTTATAAAGTTTTTGAGTCTATCCTTAATAAAAAGATACTTAAATACCCCTCTACACACAATCTTCTTTCAGACCGACAGTATGGATTCCGGATGGGACGCTCTACTGGCGACCTTCCTGGATATCTCTCTGACTCTTGGTCATCCTCCTTTCGGTATTCCGGTGAAAGCTTTGCTATTGGGCAAGACATATCAAAAGTTGAGTTGTTGATAGAGTCTGCACAAATCCTTCATTTCCAAACTGCCCTCCTTCGGTTTCTATCCTTCTATCTGTGCTTTCATCTCCGATCTCGTTTCTCGCCGATCTATAGCTGCGGTTGTAGATCGCCACTGTTCTTCCCCAAAAGCTATTAATAATGGTGTTCCTCGGGGCTCTGTCCTGTCACCCACTCTCTTCCTTTTATGTCGCACTTCTTGTTCTATCCACTCCTATGCCGATGATTCCACCCTGCACTTCTCCACCCGTTTCACAAAGCGTCCTTCTCAACAGTCACTCCATGATTCGCGTGGGACGGCTATAGTGCACCTGACCTCTGATCTTTCTACTATCTCTGATTGGGGCAGAGAAAACTTTATGGCTTTCAATGCCTCAAAAACTCAGTTCCTCCATCTGTCTACTCGTCACAATCTTCCACAAAACTATCCCCTCTCACCTTCAACAATATACAACTCAATCTTTCCTCTTCTTTTAACATTCTTGGTGTTTCCTTTTCTCATGATCTTTCCTGGAAAGATCATATATATTCTCTCTCTAAAACAGCTTCTAAGAGGTTAGGAGTGCTGTACCGGCTTCGCACTTTCTTCATCCCCACTCAGTTGTTGTCTCTGTACAGGGGTCTTGTCCGCCCCTGTATGGAGTGCGCATCTCATGGGTGGGGTGGTTCAACCCACACGCTCTTCTTGACCGGATGGAATCAAAGGCTTTTCATCTCATCCATTTCTCGCCTCTCACTGATTGTCTTCATTCCTTCTCTCTTCGCCCCCATGTTGCCTCAGCCCTCACTCTCTCCTTTAAGTAATAATAATAACTTGGCACGCACTACCAGACTTTCAACACATTCTCATTCCTTTTCTGTCCAACTCTCTAATGCAAAAGTTAATCGGTATTCTCAAGCTTTCATCTACTCAATCGGTCAACTCTGGAACAATCTTCCTCAATCTATCTTTCCCCCTCTATGACTTCCAATCCAATCTTTCAAACGCAAAGTGTCCAGGCATCTCGAAAACGTTTGATCTTGAATTTGGCTTTCTTCTTCTGTGAGGGGGCGTTTTTGTGGGCATTCGGCCTTGGCCCCCCCCCTCTCCTGTATAAAAAAAAATTCAAGACACTGATGGTCATTTTATACCGATTCTAGAATATCTGCATAATACTGAGACACCCCATTTTCCGTTTTTATTAATATAAATATTTTAATTATGAATGAATAATGTTTTAAATTACAACACAATCTACTATATGCGGTTGTGTATGAATAAGTGCTGAAGATTACACCTTGACACGTCTTTTCTATAAAACGTTATGTCATAATAACTTGGCGCGCGCACACACACACACACACACACACACACAATATATATATATAAATATATAGGGTGATTACAAAGTCCTTGTGCAACTTTAAACTTTAATAACTTTTGATGTAAACATGGCAGAAACAGACTGTAAACGGCATATGAAAACATAATTATTAAACGTTTTCTTTATTTTATTTCAGGTCGCATCATATTAGGCGTAGATGCTGAAACTGAACGAAAATGGTGACAGTTGGATTAAATACAATGTTAATTGTCGGTTTGCTGTTTATTTTTATTTTTTTTGGTTTAATTGGTGTGTTTACTATTAACTGATTACTGAAGGTTTCGTAACTGTTACATTGACCAAGATTTAATGTATACTGCTAGCAAAATTTATTCCTCATGTCAAATACAAGTTCGTCTGTGTTCCAAAAATTACCCTATGCATAACTATATATCCTGTTGAGTGCGGAATTTCTCCCGGGGTGACGTCCCATTCCCCGGTGACCCTGAATGTTGTTGGTCAGTGGTTGCTGTTCTGTTCGTGGGTTGGCAACGTAAGTTGAGAAGTGAGCGTCATCACGAACAAACCTGAACACTGTTACGATGGGTATTAAAACAGGCTTATGAGGTTTTTCGTAAATTGTGAATGCTACACAGAGAATATTGCACCCATAAAGTTCACAAACACATTTAATGTACGTCTTTATTTTAGTAGCGTGACCTTTTTACACCGAAAGGATGTTACCGTTGATGTGGTAGCGTGATCCATTAGATGGTAGCGTGACAATTATATCTTAATGTTTTTCGTCGCGAGGTTACTCACTCCATCTAAGTAAAGCTCTTTTTACTTTTCCACTTAATTTATATTAATGAGCGTGTCTGTCACGAATTTTAAACGACAATTATGACTTCCACTGTTATTATGAAACACAACAAAGTTTTAACATTTAATCTTGTTTCATTCACAAGTTAAACTGCATTTATGTTATATAATGCTATAAAGAGGCCTAGGCCTTAATCGAGAATGGAGTAGGCCTAGGTGCCTAAAGAGAATTGCCTTCCGGATGCCCTAGGGGAAGATGAAGTTAAATTTACTGGCCGAAATTCATATTGATAACACTGGTATGCATCAATTTTGCTGTCAAGGGTTTTGTAAGTGATTCTTATAGAGGTTTTTCTGCTGATTTCGAATCTGCAATCCGTTTTTCTCAATCAGCTCAGGTTATCCGGCTATGGCCTCATAAGTAAAATAGAATTTTTCGTGATTTTGTCAAAGCGGAATTGGAACAGTAACATCTATCATCACTTGTTTCACTTGTATAATATCTTTTTTTACTTTTCAGGCATATAGATAAAATATTTCATAATGAATAGAGCGTGTAAAAATGATCCCAATAGATTCTGCTACATATGTGGGACGGTTACCATGCCAAATAACCAGTCCCAAATCACTAAATTTGTGAAGACAATGTATAGAGCATACTTTGGAATTAAGCTAGGGGACCAGGACAAAAATTTCGCCCCTCATATGTGCTGCAAGACGTGCATTGAAAATTTGAGAAGATGGAGCAAAGGCAGAGCGAAATCTTTGCCGTTTGGAATTCCCATGATTTGGAGAGAAGGAAAGGATCACGTGACAGATTGCTATTTCTGCATGACAAACCTCCAAGGTGGGCTTATAAATTTATTTTTCTTAAATATTTTGAAATCCTCGTATGAAACTTGACATAATATTCACCATAATGTAATATTCACCATATATAGCATAATATTCACCATAATGGTAATCATACATTTACATATACATATTGTTATAGAAAATACATTTACACATACATATTGTTATACAAGTTACATTTACATATACAATGATTGTATATTTTCTTTCTTTTTCATTCATATTGTCCCCGAAGGGACAATATGAATGAAAAAGAAAGAAAATATACAGACTCCATCGACCTATTTCATATCTTACAGACCGCAGCCTTCCCTCACGAGCCGCCACTGTCTGAATGCTTCTTCTATTACATATGCAAGTTTTATATCCATGTTTCTGTGTTTCTATTTTCAGGAGTTAACAAGAAAAATAAACACATTGTTGTATACCCTGACATTCCTTCTGCTATGAGACCTGTACCCCATGGTCCTGGAATTCCAATACCCGACCCACCTCAAACCCTGGACTTCGATGATTCTGATGATGAATCAATGACCAATGCCAATGACCAGTCCCAGTAGTATATACCTCAAAATACCGCTTCAAATGAGCCGAGGCCTCTCAACCAGGCCAAACTTAATGATCTTACCAGGGATTTAGGACCTTCAAAATTAGCTGCCGAGATCTTGGGCTCACGACTTCGAGAGGACAACTTGCTGGCTCCGGGAACAACATTCTCCTGGTATAGGAAACGAGAGGAAGAATTCCGCAAGTTTTTTGCAGTGCACGAAAATACCTCTTCCTTAGTGTACTGCTGCAATGTTGAGGAGCTAATCGAATCCTTGGGCCTGCCATATAACGCATCAGAATGGAGGCTATTTATAGACTCGTCTAAACGAAGTTTGAAAGCAGTACTTCTCAACATTGGAAATAGGGTTGCATCAGTCCCTGTAGCACATTCCGTACAACTTACTGAGAGCTACGATAACATGAAAATTTTACTGGATGCTCTCGTATACGACCAACATAACTGGAGGATCTGTGGAGATTTGAAGGTAATACTAATATCATAAGTAAACTATTGCTATTGACTATGTTGTTTTTCCAAAGGTTATTTGAGAGCGTATAAGAACACTTAACTTCCCCACAGAAGTGATACAGTCCAATGCATAGATTTTTTTATCTGATAGAACAAATTCTCTAAATTCTTTAAATATTTTCATTTTTTTTCAGATTGTGGCATTTGTATTGGGAATGCAAGGGGATACACGAAATACCCATGCCTGGCAGGCATTCAAATCAGTTGTCACTGATTTTTTTTGCAAGCGTAGAAGTCCAGAATACGAGTCCGTTGTCGAAAACTTGATGGAAGCTTTCAAAGCTCATGGGTCGCGCATGTCCATAAAAATGCACTTTTTGTGGTCCCACCTCGACTATTTTCCTGAAAATTGCGGGGATTATAGTGAGGAACAGGGTGAACGATTTCACCAAGATATCAAAATAATGGAAAGAGAGGTACCATGGAAACTGGGATATCAATATGCTGGCGGACTATTGCTGGTGTTTGAAGCGAGACGTGCCCGAAGAAAAACACAGACGGAAAGCTAAAAAAACTTCATTCCTTCCTCAATAAACTTTTTTCCATATTCATTGTATGAATAAAAGTATTTATTCACACAATGTTTTCATTTTTCACGAGTGTTCTTATAATATTACTCGTATCTACAGTGTTTAAGCTAAAAAAATCAATAAATTTGGGGATAAAATTGGACTTATAATAAATGGCTAATAGAGAAAAAACCTGACCTGATTGAGGAAAACCAATGTCATTTTCGAATTCAGCATGGTCGAATTATATAATATGAGTTGAAAAAACCCTCACAGCAGACAAAAAAATTTCATATGCATACCAGTGTAATAGGCCCTGTTTCCCACGTCCCCGAGTCGAGATGTTACACAAAAAAAAAATGACAAAGAAGGGAAATACAATCTTCTGATGGACTGTGTGCAACCCTCTCTTTGTGACAAACGGTTCGCTACTCTCTTCTGGTCTTCTTGTGCGCTCTCTTGTTTGTGGGTTCCCCCATTGTGATTACGCCTCCAGCCAGAATATTTTTGGAGTTTTCCGTACCACGATCGTGGAACTTACAAATAACTTTAAACACATTATTTTACGAGTTTTACAAATTTCTAACTGTTTTATATTATTTAACTTAACTTATTATATTATATTATTTAACTTAATTTATTTTACCTAATTGACGAGATTAAATTATTTTTATATTTATTTCAAGCACTATTTGAACACTAAGACTACTTACGAATACATGAGTGGCTAAACTCATGGTGTAGCATCGCGTGACTGGTATTCTCACACCCCATTGATTAAATAAAAAAGTCACGTGCTCCAGTAAGAACAAGTTGACCTCTGTTTGGATGTTTACGTGCAGGAAGTCACGTATCCTTTTCTGGGATTTACCTGAAGCCTACTTGGAATTCATGTTAAATCTTCCAAACCCTAACTTATGTTTTTCATTTATGTCAAAAATTCTACTATATTTTATATTATTAATTAATCCCCACTTTTGCAAACCTAACAACTTTGCATTATTTTATATGTAGTCTAATAATTATATATAATCATAATTAATCATATTTATGTATTTCAATAATCATAACTACGAAGTTTGAGTCATAATTAATCATAATATTTATACTACTAAATCGTAAGTACCTATATATGAAGTGCTTTTATCTTAGAATTAATTTGAGAGCCCAGTAAAGCCTAAAGTTTAAGGGTCATAATACTCAGTTAGAAAAATAAATATATTCTGTAAAAACAATACAGTAATATTTATTTTTACTAATAAGGATTTTTTATTATTATTATTATTATTATTATTATTATTATTATTTAGGTTAACTCTGTTTGATGGCTACCAGAAATAAAGTTCATAACAGCTGTGAGAAGAAAGTTCACTGTTCATTACCAGAAAGATGCATCACATAGGAACTCAATTAAAATTTAATGTAAAAGTAAAGAAATTGGGTCAGTGAATGGCAGACCTCGATCCGGGATGCCTCAAATCAGTAAGGAGACTGTGGCCGTCGTCCAAAAAGCATTTGAGAGCAGTCCACGTTGGCATGTGCATCCGATGAACTAAACATGCCGCAATCAACAGTGCGCAAAATTCTCAAAGTGAAATTGCATGAACATTCGTACAAGTTTCAGGTAGGTGGTTCAAATGTTACTGGAAGATGACTACCATACAATGTTAGATTTCTGTGAGCAGTTCCAATCCGAAATCAAGAATTCCCTTGTAAAAGTGTTGTTTACTCATCAAACCCACATTCTTCGAGTGAACTTATGGCCAGGATCACAAATGCAATTCGTGAAATCACTCAGCAGCAGCTGAAGAAAGTTTTCAGGTTTTTGGAAAATTGGATTGTACGATGTATCAAGAAAGATGGTGGTTATGTTGAGGCCCAGAAACCTGTAAAGTAGTGTGTCAAAAATTTTAACAATTATGATTTCGTATGCCGTTTACAGTTTGTTTCCATCATGTGCACATTTAAAGTCGCACAAGGACTTTGTAATCACCCTCCGAGAGGATGGGCAACAAGCTTGACCTTCCTGAAATGAGGAATCGTCGCACGGAACATGTGAAAGGCTGGAAGGTATATGCTTAAACCATTCGTAATAAGAGCTTAAGAGAAAACGAGATGGAAAGTTTAACATTTTCACGTAGAGCATTATTCCGCCCATACACCCACTTCAGGGTAAAAAGAGCTCGCAACAGCAGTGCCAAACAAACGAGGGTGTCAAAGTATTGACGAGACTTCTGTACGTAGTTCATTACCACTGAAAGCAACAATGCTCTATGTCAGTGGTTCCCAACCTAGGGGTAAATTACCCCACTGGGGTAATGACAACTATTTTGTGAGGTAATGACACGTGTTCCAGAAGTTATAAAAAATAATATCGGATCACCTGAAGATCAGAGCCCCCAGCCTTCTTTAGTTAGCTTTATAAGGCTAACTAACGAAATTATCACGACCTAACCTAACCAGTCGTCAAGGGCGTACAATTGACTTAACGATTGGTTAGGTTAGGTCGTGATATTTTCGTTAGTTAGCCTTATAAGGCTAACTAAAGAAGGCTGGGGCCCTGATCTTCAGGTGATCCATAATATCTAATGACTGGGGTAATGGAGCTGGATTAGAATTGAGTTTTAGGTAACCATACAAAAAAAGGTTGGGAACCACTGCTCTGTGTTATCTTAGTTCAAAGAATGTCCAAAACATCTACTTTCCTGTAATTTTCGTCAATTTGTAATGCAAACACATCTAGTTGTTATCAGTCTATGGGCATTATTTCTCAGGAGCAAAATGCTGTTTGTGTTTCCTCCCCAGGCTTGCTTTACACAAACTGGACCAAAAACCATAAGTATTTGCAATTGCAAGCCTTCAGTAGAGAGGCCCGTATTTTTAAATCAAACTTTTTCTGTTTAATTTATCGCTATTAGAATTCACGTCCCTTCTCCAACAAATCTCACCACTGAAGGGTCCTATAGTTTTATAATCTATGTCGTCGTTATTTAATTTTAACTCAAAGAATCTAGTTTACCAAATTTAGAGGTATAATTATGTTTTAGGATCACCTGAAGATCAGGGCCCCCAGCCTTCGTTAGTTAGCCTTATAAGGCTAACTAACGAAAATATCACGACTTAACCTAACCACTCGTTAGGTCAACTGTACGCCCTTGACGATTGGTTAGGTTAAGTCGTGATATTTTCTTTAGTTAGCCTTATAAGTAGGCATCGACCGGTGGTTGTATCGGTATCGGTTAGTAGCTACTGATACCGATAGTTTTTTGTTTCTAAGAATAAAAAAACCGGCCGTTTTCCAAATAGAAACTTCCCGGCTGCTCGAGAAGTTACGTGTGTGTTCGCGATTTATCCCAACGTTTCTAGAAATTTCCATGACTCATTACCGCTCTATATAAAGCGAGCCCGTAACCATCGCGGCGTCATTTACTCAGTTCGCAAGTTGTGAATCAGTTCAACAGTGCGTAATAATTTTTTTGTAAATTTATTAATTAACTACTGGTATAAATTTATTCGCTTTTGCTTTAGTGAGAGTGACAATGCCAAGCATTCTGTGAAAGTTCTTCACTGCTTCAAGCACTAATGGAAAACAGGCGATCTGCAACTTGTGCGGTGTCTCTGTCTCTCGTGGAGGAACAAGCGCAAGTACCTTCTCCACATCGAACCTGAGGAGTCACCTTATCAACAAGCACAAGACTGAGTTTGATAAAGCCAATAAGAGTCAATGTACAACTTCTGCTACTAATTCTGGTGAGTAGATTCATGAAAATCTGTAAAGTGATTCTTCAAACATTCTCAGAGAGAATTCGCAGTTGCTCAAAGCCCAAACATCCTAGTGGCCCCAAAAATGATGAATTCAATACAAATTTAGGAAGTCTAAATATAGTATTTGTTGTTTTTAATGTATGTTTCGGATCCCTAAATTTTAGCCTGCCCAGGGCCCCCAAAAGTTGCTATATATAAAAAGTTACTATATATAAAGTCTGATTTCAAGTTTGAACATGATTTACGAATTTATTGTAATATCAAAGTCTCCCTGAAATTGCCGTTTTTTATTTGTTTATAATTTCCCCCCCTCAGAATTAAGATACAACTAAAGTAAATATAATTCTCTTTGTTAACTTACTTAGCTTCTATTTATTAAAAAATATTAAATATAAAAACTTTACATATAAATATTTCGGTATTAAAATTAGTTTCTTTATATATATATATATATATATATATATATATATATATATATATATATATATATATTTTTTTTTTTTCTCTCTCTCTCTCTCTCTCTCTCTCTCTCTCTCTAGGAGACATGCCTGGAATTTCTTCCGCCACGGCTACTCAATCCATTAAGATCGCGTTTTCCAAATCCATTCCATACGCTCATAATGACCGAAAGAAGATTGATCGTGACCGGAAGGTGGCAGAGATGATCTGCATCGACCGTCAGCCCTTCGCATGTGTCGAACGGGTAGGATTTAGGCGACTACTTCAGGCTGCCGATCCGAAGTACACAATTCCCTCTGAGAAGTTTTTCAGGACGAACCTTATTCCAGACATGGCAGGCAAGGTGAAGGGCAAAATCGAGGAATTGATGTCACAAATGAAGGAAGAGAAGAGGAAATTCTCCTTCACCACGGACATATGGAGCAGTCGAGCAAGTGACTCATATATAAGCTTGACCTGTTACTTCGTCGGTCTAAACTTCGTGCGTAAAAACATCATGTTGAATGGCTCTGTCTTCAACGAGGATCATACAGCAGAAAAAATTCCCCGCCAAAGTTTAAGAAATGATTCAAAGTTGGGGATCGTCCGAAGAAGAAACTTTTATGATCATAAGAGATAATGCAGCTAACATGCGAGCCGCTTTCAGACAAACAGGAATAGATAGTTTCGGTTGTTTGGCTCATACACTCCAACTGGTGATAAAGGATGGCTGCTTGAACCTCCTGAGTGTGGCTAATCTTTTGACAACGGCTCGGAAAATCATCGGTCATTTTCGCCACTCTCCGCAAGCGACGCAGCGCCTACATCAAATTCAAAGAAGATTTAACTTGCCTCAACTGAAGCTGATTCAAGATGTGCCAACCAGATGGAATTACACGCTGGAAATGTTGCAGCGATTCCTTTCCCAAAAGCAAGCTATCATTGAATATGACGTAGAATGGCCCCTGGAAAATACGTTGACTTCAACGTAATGGAAGCTTATGGTCAAGCTTAGTAACGTGCTTGATATCTTCAAAACTGCAACGCTCAAAATCAGTGAGGAAAACTCGCTTTTATCAGAAGTTTTACCTACAGTCAAAGCTCTGTCAAAAGAAATCTGTGCAGCGTGCTCAGTGAATGATGGTGTCAAGATTCTGAAGATCCAGCTGGGCGATTCTCTCGAACAGAGATTTCGAGAGCATAATTCAAATGAGAAACTGCTGCTAGCCACAGCAGTTGATCCCCGATTCAAAGGAGCTGGGCTGATAGACGATGACATGCGAGAAAAGGCCAAGGAATTGTTGAGACAAGAGATACGCAGTCACATGGATGGGGCCCAACGAAAGCGTATTGGAGGTTCAATTGCCGTGAAACGCCGCCGAAGTGGTCCGGTTTCTCCGTCCAAGAAAATCGCTCTTTGGGAAAACCTTTCCGATTCAGAAGGTAGCGATCTCAACGATCACGTTCGTCCTATTCTAGTTGAAGAACCCCAAACGAGGGATACGGACACGAGGTTTACTGTCCCAGATACACGAGTGGAAGCAGCCCTGGACGCCTATTGGTCGCAACCTCGGATCGCTAGGGATAGTGATCCATTCATTTTCTGGCGAGAACATTCTGCTGATTTCCCGGAGATTGCCAAAGTTGCTGAGAAGCGCATGAGCTGCCCCTCTGGATCAGTTGACTTTGAACGGCTTTTCTCAATGGCTGGAAATGTTATCAATGCGAAACGAGCCAACATCACCCCAATCAACGCTGAGGAACAAATCAACCTCTCCAAAAATCTGAAGTTCCTCAATTTTGATTATTGAGTGAACTGTTATATTGAGTTACACTTTTTGAATTACAATTTTTGAATTACATATTGTTTCCATGACACGACTTTTATTTTGTGAATTCCATTTCTTCAAATATATGTTTTGAATTACAATACATGTGTTGAATTACATTCTTTGAATCCTATTTTGATATTTTGGACAGATATCGGTATCGGCCGATACTTTGCTCTAACTATCGGTATCGGTACTTTGGGAATACTATTGGTCGGCCCCTACTTATAAGGCTAACTAAAGAAGGCTGGGGGCCCTGATCTTCAGGTGATCCATGTTTTATATACCGGGTGATTACAAATAATCTTCCCGATTTTAAACATTTATTATGAAAAAATTAAAGTTACAAATAAAGAAGAACCCAAAAAGTTTTATTTATAAGCTATTGAAGTTCAATATGAGCTCCTTTTGTGGCTCTGCAGACATCAAAGCGGTATTCTGTTTCCCTGCATACATTTTGTAGCACATCATACTAAACTTTTCTAACAGCCTCACATATCCTTTCCTTCAAATGTTCCAAAGTTGTTGTCATTGGTGGAACAAAAACTTCATTTTTGACATATCCCCAGAGGAAGAAGTCAAGGGGGGTTAGATCGGGTGAACGAACCGGCCAAGGAATGGGCCCTCCACGCCCGATCCAACGATCATTCAGGAATGTTGCAACCTCATTGTGGAAATGGGGTGGCGCACCATCCTGCTGAAACTACAGCCTCTAGCAGCTGGGGCATCAGCCACAGCTGTAGCATATCGCGTTAAATGATACCGTTAATTGTTTGTTCAGCAAAGAAGAATTTATCGTACACTTTTTCAGAGGTAAAAGCACAAAGCAGGTTAACTTTAGGGCTATCCCTGACGTGTTCAATATTATAAATAAAAATTAAATTAAAATTAAATTAAAAATTAAATAAAAATACAAATTAAAATCGGGAAGATCATTTGTAATCACCCGGTATATGCGGACTCCAAACGAAATAAAACTTTTGTGTGTATTGAAGATTTAATATTAAAAATGTAATATTTAATATTAAAGATTTACTATGAAAGATTTAATATTTAATATGAAAGATTTAATATTTAATATTAAAGAGTTAATATTTAATGTTAAAGATTTAATACACCTCAAAATGGAATATTCCTTCTCGCTCTTGCATTATCCAGTAAATTTAATTTCCATACGTTTCGACAAAACTTTCCCATCTTCAATGGCTGTATATTAGAGTGACATAATATCTTCGCATATATTTTATTAAAAAATAGATTAAAATGACAACGCAATAAAATTAATAATATACTTTGCACGCGTGTGTGTGTGTGTATGTGTATGTGTGTGTGTCTACGTTTGTACATGTGAATGTTAAATAATTTGATCGCTTTGTTTAGTTAACCATTTCTTACCTGAGAGATGCTGAAATAAAGTGTCTCTCAGAGCTCGTAAATTTTAGGTAAACACAAGGCAGAGCTCCAATTAAATAGGGCTCCATGGTCCCATTTTCTTACAACAAAAGCTTGAGAATGAAAAATTATATAATTCTAATTTATTTATATATAATTACACTGAGATAAATTACACTAATTTTAAAATGATAAATGATCATTAATATTGAATGGGTTGGGTATGAGGGTATTTCGTAGGTGAGGTTTGGAATAAAATTTATATACAGAACGTTGACAAAAGTAAACAGACCACGTTGATCGTCCTCAAGAACAAAAGGCAAAGGTCATCAGTGGATTGCCAGAACACGTGTCAGCTTTCCTTTACAATTACATAATGCGAACGGAAAGCAACAACACGATTCTAAATACTGTATACTCATTCAATAAATTTGTTGTTATTTAACTTTTATTATGGAATAAAAACTATGCAAAAACCGAAGGTCTCTCTCTCTCTCTCTCTCTCTCTCTCTCTCTCTCTCTCTCTCTCTCTCTCTCTCTCTCTCTCTCTCTCTCTCTCTCTCTCTCTCTATATATATATATATATATATATATAATATATTATATAACGGGTGCGGCAAAAGTAACGCCCTTTTTAGTTTATTCTCTTTTATTGAAGGAAATAAATCAATTACAGCATTTTAAGAGAAATATTAAGGTTTTTAAGAAAAATACAGCATTTTAAGAAAAATAATAAGTACTTTCTCAGTAAAAACTAAAAAATAACCGGAATTTAATTAATTTTGTGGTTGGTTATACTGTATAAAACTATAAAGATACAATTATTAAAAGGGCGTTACTTTTGCCGCACCCGTTATATATATATATATATTAATTAGAATTAGAATGCCTACCTACTAAAATTTTTCTGTTTTTCCCCTTGACCCTGTCTCCTTTTCGCCTCAGTTGTTTGAGGATGTCAAGTGAGCATGGTATGTTTTGTGCACTTTTGCGTCTTTGCATTTAACTTTTTATTAGTGAAGTTTTTAACTAATTTGTTTGAATGTTTTTAGTTTTAAAGTTTTACTTTTATCATGTGTTATTTGTCATGTATATAATTTTTAATTTTTGTTTTTGGCTTATGCTTGTTTTACGCTTTTTAATTTTTATTCTTTAAGTGGTTTTATTTTGTGCTATGAATTAGTTTGTTTTTGACATTCGTTTTTTTTTTTTTTTTTTTTTTTGTCATGCATTAATTTTAGCTTTTTATTTATTAGGCCTTGAAAATGGGTAGAGTTGCCCGAAACGTCGGCTGCAGCCAAATATAATGACTTTCTTGCTCTACGTCTTCGTTTTTATCCTAAATGTAAAATTACGTCTCCTTAGGAGGGATCCTATTTCATATATATATATATATATATATATATATGATGAATAAAACCACGAAGGAAAAAAGAAACACAAACGGGTGCTCAAGCGCTTTCGTCTAATGACATCCTCAGGATGTCATTAGACGAAAGCGCTTGAGCACCCGTTTGTGTTTCTTTTTTCCTTCGTGGTTTTATTCATCATAAATACTTTTCACGTGTCACTTTCGTGAAATAATTTTTCATATATACTATATATATATATATATTTTTTATTTATTTTTTTTTTTTCGGAATATATTTAAAACAAGAAAACAAACCTAGTTTATTTCGATATGGCGTCGATAAGATTTTATTCTATATCTATGTATTGTTTATAAACACTTAATCGTTGTGTTTGTAAATGTAGGTTAGGTATACTATAAGACAGGTTAGGTTATACTCAGGGCCGGATTAACCATTAGGCTAATAAAGCTGTAGCCTTAGCCTAGCCCTCATATTTTTTAGACCCGCGAGTTTAGGCCCTAATTTTTATGTCATAAACCCTAAATCTTTGTCACAAGGTTGGTAGTAAGTAATCTCATATATAAGTGCATAATTATATCTTTAGAGGTGGAAATAAGAGTTTTTTAGTTTTAGTTAAGAGGTTTTTTTTTATATGTCATTACATCTGATGATGTATTATTTTCATCCATTTTTGTATGATTGGCTTCAAAGGGTTAATCTGTTTCCGAAATTGCTTTTCAGACGTTGGAAGTTTAGGCCTAGTGTAATGATCATTTAGCATGTCGAAGAAAAGGGGATGTTTCGTTTGATATTACAGTTTAAAGCCAGGAAGGAAGAAATCATTCTCTATTTGAATTTTAGGCTGTTTTTTTTTTTTTTTTTTTTATGTACATAGCATATACCATTTAGAGTACATACAGTGTATAGGCCCCTCCCTCTTATTAGCTTTAGGCCCCCCCACACCCTTAATCTGGCCCTGGTTATGTTCGGTTAGGTTGAAGAATTTTAGGTTTCGTCATCTTTATTCGAGATGTACATTTATTTTCGTCAGAAAATTTCGAGAAAAATTTTTCGACGCCTCGAGAATTTGGTCCGTCAGAAAAAGACGTTTTTATTTCAGGACCAAAAATTTATAGTCCATGAAAATCTCGTACACAACAGAGGGTTGACAAAAGTAAATAGACATCTGGTTTTTTTATTTGATTATAAAAGTCAATAAATAATACTAAATTTATTGAATCAATAAATGCAAAAGGAACACGATTTTAAATATATTGATTCAACTAATTTGTTATTTATTGGTTTTTATAAAAAAAAAAAATTTTAGAAAAAAAAAAAGGTGTCTATTTACTTTTGTCAGCCCTCTATATGTACTGTACAACAGAAAGATACCCAAATAATTATTGGTGGACCTTTGATCAAGAAAGAGGGAAAAAAATCATTTAAATATGGATGCAGATTTGGATAGAGAAGCTATAAATGGTTATATCGTTTTGCAAGACAAAATACACTTGCATTAATAGAAAATACATATCCCAGAATTAGGAAGTGTAAATGAAAACTGAAGTTTTGAAAAGCTTAATCTGAAACCACAAGTTAAGTGGACATTTATGAAGCTAAATGAAGCCTGTTTACTATATCTTCTCAAACAAACAAAGAGTGCTGCGATGTGATTTGGAGAGAGCGTTCAATCAATCTTTTCCCCGTTAAACGCATATATAACTTCACTACAAATAGCATTAACATCTAAAGAACGCAAAAGTAAATGGTACGAGGGAAAGCTAATTAGTTTCAGTTCATAAAGTAGACGATTAATGAGATTATCTTACCAAGCATTCCGATTGGAAGAGTCATTCTCTTTTCATCATTGGTCGCAATTACCGATTGAGTGACGATCCACACGTAGTTCTTGCCCGTCAATTCCAACTTGTCTGCGGCGTTCATGATCTCCACGGCCTCAGACTTTGTCGAATATAAAAGCATTATCCTCGCTTCGCTGTTCGCTATGGTGGATAAATCCTCTTCTGGATTCTCAACTTCAACCGTGTCTATGATTGAAAATCTGTAAAGGTGAGAAACGACACCGTTAGTCTCCCTTATAGAACGGTGGATAGTGCGAGTGCTCCTATTAGGCAGCGAGCAACATCATACGGCATTAAATCTTAATCTGTTTACGTATTCAGCGATTATCATGGTATTAAATGGTATACGGTTGACTTAACTTCATTTCCTTACACAATGTACGTTTATATCCATACACCATTACTGTTACACCGAACACGCGATTGCGTAAACGTCTCGTGAACCAGCAACGGTTCAACCAGAATTTATCATGCTTGAATGGTGGAGAAGAATACTACAAACTTAATTATCAGAAGTGGAAAAAAAAGCAAATTATAACGTTTCTTTTGCCTTCTCGAATATGAAGGAATAAAATATGCGTCTAATACAACTTTAATGTTTTAGTTAAATTATCTGTAACTTAATACATAAAGTTTTGTTAGGAATTCTTAATAGGCGTTTTATTTTAGAATAAAAAAGTAATAATGAGAGAGAGAGAGAGAGAGAGAGAGAGAGGAGAGAGAGAGAGAGAGAGAGAGAGAGGCTCACAAAGACCCTATGATCCATTCTAGGTTAGGCCAAGAAACTAGGGAAAAAATAGAAAAAAGCAAATGAAAATAAAGATTACTGGAAATTTGCCCCATGCTTACACTTAGAGACGTGTAAAGCTTTCACGTGGGAATAATAGTACTGTAGTAGTAGTAGTAATAGTAGTAGTAGTAACAAAATGTAGAACAGAGAAGGCTCTCCCTTCTCCGCCAGCCAATTCTGACAGAAAGTAGTTGTGAAACAAGATTTATAGGAGAGTAGGAAAAAGTATAATGAAAAGAATAGCTTCAGAGTTCATTCACACCATGCGTACATTTAACTCGTGTACCCAGTTACGCATTAAAGGACAGTAGAAAATAAAGGATAGCATGAAACACTAAACTACTTAATCTAATCTACTCCATACATTTTTAAAGGATTTTTTTTTATTTATTTATTATGTACAAGAAGTCATTATTCTCTGATGAATGCCAAGCCATCGTGCTGAGAGACTTGAAAATCAGCTGTTTACATAATCATATTTGCCACTTGAATTGCTTAGATAAAAGAGTATAATCCAGAGGCACCTCCAGCCGGTCAGCAAACCCCACTTTAAGAATGCTCACGAAATATGTGATTTCCCTCCTATTTTAAGAAGATTTATCATATCGCACTTTAGATTGTGTCCTTCGCGTAAGAGTTACTTACATAAGGAGGCACTGAGCCAGGGGCACCTCTAGCTGGCCAATACCCCCCAATTTAAGAATTTCACGGCAGTGTACACATACATACATGCATACATACATACATACACACACACAAACAAATATATATATATATATATATATATATATATATATATATATATATATATATATATATATATATATATATATATAACGAAACTTTGATATACACTCTTTAAAAATAAAGTTCTACTTTGGCTAAAGAGTTTCCTTGAAAATGAGCATGTCTTTTCGGGGGTTTTGACTTTTGAGAGTTCTCAACAAGCTCCCCATCATCTGAGAACGCCCAGTGCTATGAAACCAGACCCGACCAGCGCCTCGTGCTACACTCATTACTATTTCTACTCTATCTTAACAATCCCTCCCTCAAGCAGTTCCCTTTTATTAATGAACAAAAAAGGGAAAGAACAAAAGAAAGTAGACGGAATAGGAACGGCTTCCCAAAATGCTTTGATAAAATTATTAAGTTCCCGAGAGTTTACATCCACTAAAAACACGTAAATAAAAATAAAAAAGTAAAAACAAAGCTATCATTTGAGAAATCCTGGTACCCTGATAACCTGTAGTACCCTGCCTTCTACTATGATACATTTACGATCAAAAGGGAACATCATCTCCAACTCCACCCCAATTATATTCCCCTATACACACATACATACACACACACACACACACACACACACACACACACACACACACATTTTAGGAAAAAGAAAATAAAGGAGATTTTAGGGGAATGAGAGTATGTGCCAAATACATCATCAAACAAAAAAAATATATGACATGAAATGAATTATTGAGAAATCCAAAGGGAAACTAAAAGATTCATCTTTTAGGGTCTGCCTTTGCTTTTCGGTTATTTACTGTTTATTTATTTTTTATTCATTTTTTTTCGTTTCATTCTTTGCTTTTAAAAGTTCTGAATCATATTATTTAAGAATTAGTATTAGCGTAAGAGGTATGGCTTTACTCGTTCCTATTTTCGTCATTTAAGTTGTATACATATGGTTTTCTTAAATTTTCCCCTCACAATTCTATAAACGGTATACAGGTAGAAATCCCCTAAAAAAAAGCAAAAAAAAAAAAAACCGCTTTCATCAAGAGAAAGATATCAAAAGAAAAATTGAAAGCATTTCGGTGAAAGGAAAAAACAAATGAAAGCAAAAGATTTATTTGCTCATCAAAGACTTTTCTTACTGTTTTCCATGAGTGACTACATTTTAATATATATATATATATAATATATATATAGGGTGAACCAAATGTAGGTGGACAGTAAATGATAACGTTTATTTTGAGAATACATATTTAATTTTTTTGTATACTATAATACAAAATAAAATTTAAATAAATTTAGTTATAATATTTAATATAATATAACACAACACCATAGTTATAATGAACACCATAGTTATAATATAATATAACACAAACCGTATTCAACCTACTGTCCACCTACTTTTGGTTCACCGTGTATATATAATATTATATATATACACAACAAATCGATGAATCGGTACAGAATTTAAAATTCTGTACCGATTCATCGATTTGTAGTACCCTGGTATTCAATGCATTAATTTCGCAGCCATCCCCTACCTAAAAGAAAAAAATAATATATTATAATCAACACTACTGAAAATTCCTATGATGCGCGACTTTTGCGCCACACTGTATATATATATATATATATATAAAATGTGTGACAGGATAAAAGCTAGTACAACCTGGCGACTATTTTATCGCCCGAAGAAACACAACGTTTTCACGTCCAGTAATGTTTTACGTACAGTATTAAATCTGCTGCACTCGAACCAATGACAGCCTTTAATTTAAATCACACGTGATCATTGCATGATATATATATATATATTATATATATATATATAATTATTATATATGCATGAATCCCCAAGTAGCGCTAATAGTAAGCCACGTTTTTTTACCAATTCGGTAAAACTTTGTAAATAAGTCGGTTTCCTTGTATGACGTACCTTTTTGAAGTTAGGTTAACCTAACCTAATACAAATCAGAGGGTGCGTAAAGTTTGGGGAAACACAAGAGACGACTTATTTGACTTCGAGTTTTTTTTTAATTAAAATCCTAACGTGGTCGAAATATTAAAAAATAATCATTGTATTCTGTAAAAAACCGTTTTCTCTAATAGAATTCTTTCTACTTTAACACAAGAGAAAGTGATTAAATACTCAAAAATAAAAAAATATATATAACCTGTTGGAGCTACTGGGTAAAACATGGTCACGGACGAAAATTTACACAAATGTTGAATCAATTTGGCCATTTAGGTTCTCTCTCTCTCTCTCTCTCTTTCTCTCTCTCTCTCTCTCTCTCTCTCTCTTCACAACCACCCGTTACTTTCCTCCAATTTCAAAATCATTAATTCAGCCAACCAACTAATCGACCTCCGCATACTTGAGTCCCTTTATATCCTCAGTATTCAGCCAACCCTCAACGATTACAGTTCCGCTTTCAATTTAAACATTGCCAAATAAACTCTCAAAAGAAATCCACCATCACTCCGCCCGGCTCCATCTTTCTAATATGGAATTCTTTCAACAGGCAACCATTCCCAATCTTGTGTACAATTAGTCTCTCATTACGTTAACAATTTGGTAAGAACCCCCTCAATTCTGTTTCACCTTTTGACCGCTTTATATTTCACTTATTGTCCATACTTTTATACTTTATATCATTTGATTTTTAATCTTCTAATTTAATATATATCGTAACTTACTATTAATTCTCGCTAATTGTTGCGCCATTTCAATTTATTGTTCGTTTTTATTTATTATACTTATTTATTTCTATTCGTTTTTAAACTTTTTAGCACTGATGATGGAAATTGAATTTTTCCGAAACGTCTGTTAATAAACATGTACCATCTTTTCGTCCTCCTATTCCTCGCTAAGCTATGCTTCCCCAAGAACAAACCATTCAACTAAGTATATATATATATATATATATATATATATATATATATATATATATATATATACACCACCTTCCTTCCTTTCCAATGTTCCGTGCGATGATTCCTCATTTCACGAAGATCAATCTTGTCGACCCTCCTCTCGAGTTGGCCTGGTGAAGTAGTGAGTTGGTTTCTTGTACTCCCTACTTCACATAGCCAGGTACGACCGGTTCATCGGGGACTGTTCTGAGCCAGGCGTCTAATCTTCTTTTGAAGATGTCCACCGCAACACCACTCGTGTTCCTTAGTTCCTTGGCAGCTCATTAAACAGTCTTGGTACTCTCACAACAAAACTATTTTCTTTCAGGGTTAAGGATGTTCCCTGTCTAGCCTTTAATTTGGGAACACGACACAGTCTTCCTTTTCTACTTTCCACTGTTGTTTGGGGAGTTACAGGATTCAGAGTAAGATTAGGGATTAGTTTCTCCATTGTTTTCCAAGTGTAAATAATGGTGTGTGTGTGTCTCTTCTCCTTTCCAGTGAATATACAGTAGGTTTAATTGGCATAACCTTTCCCAGTAATTTAGTTCTTTGCATCCATTGGTCTTGGTGTGAAGCTTCTCTGAATCCCTTCTAGCTGTCTAGTATTTTCTTTTTTATATGGGCATGTTAGGACCGAGCAGTATTCCAATTTGGGTATGATCAGTGTTTTCAGTAGAGGAATCATTAGATTCCTACCCCTTCGTTTAAAGGTCCCTCAGTATCTGCCCAGTTATTCTCTTTGCTCTGTTTACTGCTGTCTTATTTTGTGTTTCAAATTTCGCATCATCAGTCATACAACTGCTGAATTTCCTGTCCATTTGGGGTATAGTATTCCATGGATTTTATGTCCTCTCTTTTTCCGTACCGTAACAGTTGAAATTTCTCAATGTTAAACTCCATATTGTTGTCTTCCGTCCACTTGTAGATTCTGTTCATGTCTGTTTGTAGAGATCCTATATCCTCTGGGTTTCTTATTTTTCTACTGATCTTTGTGTCATCGGCAAAGGATGTTACTGTGCTGTCTCTGGTAACGTCCTCATCTATGTCAGTTAGCATGATTGTGAAGAGTAGTGGAGCTAGTACTCTTCTCTGTGGTACTGAGCTGAGGACCTCTGATTCTGATGAAGATATTCCCTGTACTGTAACGACTTGCCGCCGCTCACTAAGGAAATTATATATCCATTTCCCTACTTTTCCTGTTATTTCCATATACTTCAGTTTATGTATTATGATTCCATGGTCAGACTTGTCAAACGCTTTGGGCGTGTATCAATAATGTTGTTGTGGTGTTCCATTAGTTGTGATAGGCATGATCTGCCTGACCGAAATCCATGTTGGTTATCATGTAATTTTTTCTGAGGTTCCAAAAAGTCATAGACTTTCTGTCTAACTATTCTTTCAAATATTTTAGTGAGATGAGATGTAAGCGACACTGGCCTATAATTTTTGGCCTCGGATCGATCTCCTCCTTTATACATTGGAACGATGCTCGCGCTCTTCAGGATGCCCGTATTTCTCCCGTGTCTTGTGATCGTCTCCATATCCAATACAGGGGCTCAGCGATTGCATTCTTGTAGTTTTTGATCAGTGTAGCATTCCATTTGTCCGGTCCTGTAACTGTGTGTGCTTTTAGTTTCCCTATAGTTTGTGTAATATCATCTGTCGGAAAGTCGAAGTCCGTTATACTTTCCCCTTGTAGTTCTTCTTCAAAGAACCCGTTTCTATCGCATATCAGTTTGTCAGTTTTTAGGATACTGAAAGATGATTCGTACTGAGCTCTTAATATTTCGGATACTTGTGTTAGATCATCAGATAAAGCACTGTCTTCATTTTTCAAAGTGTCGTCGTCTTCTTTTTCTGTATGCTTCTCAATTAGTTCTGTATGACGCAATCGATACTCTGCAGTTTATAATTTAATATTTTCCTGATGTTGTTGTCTTTGCAGTTACCTAATTTTGCAGTCACTCTTTCTCTATCGGAACAGTGACCTCTTTTTTCTCTCGAACCTGCTCCTCTTTCGTCTTTGTTGTATTTTTTTTGTATTTTTGGGACATGTGTTTCCACAATTTCCAGCGTCTTCTCCTCTAAGGTCATTAGCGTCTCTTCCGTTGTCTTGGCCTTGAAGATGGTTTTCCAATCTATTACTTCCATGCTGGATGCAACACCTTCCCAGTTTATAGCTTTGGAGTGAAAATTGAAAATTTCGAATTTGCTTCTTTCTATTGTTCGTGTTCTTTCCTTTCCTGGTGCTTTTATATTGGTTGTTATTTCAATAATGTTGTGATTCGATATTACAGTTGGGGATATTTCTACGTTATCAATTAGGTTGCTGTTATTTGTGAATACCAAATCTAGGCAGTTGTTTTTTCTTGTGTTTTCTGTTACTTCTTGTGTTAACAAATTTATCAGCTAGAGCTAGTAGCATTTTTATCTGCTCCTAGTCTTCCCGTGTGCCCCCCCTTGTCCTGGTGTATACATACGGTATATTTTTTCCTATCTTTTTATATTTCATGAATGGAAAATTAAAATCACCACAGAGAAAAATATTTGGGGTTGGAGAATGCAGATCCTTTATTCAGTTTCTGACTTCTGTAATGGAATCGAGAATTTTGAAGTTGGCGTGTTCGGGGGTCTGTACATTACAATTAGTACCATATTTAATTTTTCAACTTTTGCTGCTACACATTCTACGTAGCTGTTTGAAGTACTTATAGTCATTTCTGCCATATGCCTTTCGCGTGTATAAATAGCACATTCTCCTTTATGTCTCACTGTTCTGTCGGCTCGGAGGATGTTATAGTTGTCAATTTGTATTTCTTTTTTGTCAATACAGAACTCACAGTTTTCACAGTTCGCCTGGCAGTCCTTTAGATGGGTTTCCGTGAGGCATGCGAAGTCTGCTCCGGTTTCTTGCATGAGTCCTTTCAGGTATAAAACTTTGTCCGGGGAATGTTTTGATTTAAGGCCCTGAATGTCGGCTAGGATTATTTTTATTTTTTCTCTATCGTTTTTACATACTTATGTTTCCGATTGATTTTCCAATGGTGGTGCCGGTTTCGTTGCATTGTGATCCTCCGAGAATTTTCTTCTCTTTATCTGTTTCGATACCCGTTGTTCCGATATCGTATGTAATTTCTTTCTGTATGCCTTCTGAACGGCTCTCGGATCCCTGTATTTGTATGTATATATAACTTCTCACCCCCATTCTGTATTTTCATATTTACGCTGTAAAGTCATTCTATACAGAACATAGTTCCTAAAAATTTAATTTTCATTTGGACAGATTATGGAACAATTTCTTGGCAAAATGAATGATCTATTTTTAACCTCTAGACCGATTCTGAACCAGTTATATCGACATTCAAAATATAGTTGGTTCACAACTGGTCGAAAGGAAAGATGGACTATTTATTTTACCATGAAGTCATAATCAATTGAAATGAAACAATAAAATGTTTACAAACTGTTCTGTATAGAACATCTTTACAGTGTTACTCCACCCGTAAGACTGCCATTATACACATTTTACTTGACCAGTATTGATCACAACATTTCTGCATTATTTCAAGCCATTAAACTCGATTCGTTAAAATGGGATCTTTAATTTATAGTAATGATAATTAATAGAGTTTCCGAGCAAATAGTCCATGAAAGGCTCCCATCGTTCAATTTTATTGGATGCGATTCTAACGACAGAACTTTTCTTCCCAAACTGTGGGGCATTAAAAGGAGAGGGGAGAGGTGCAGAACAACAGACGCCTGGCTCAGAACAATCCCAGATGGACCGGGTGTACCTGGTTGTGAGAGATGGAAAAAATCAAGAAAGCAATTCCCGCCAACATCAAGCCAGGTCTAGAGGTGGAGCCACCAGTCTGACCTCTGTGCAAAGAGATCCCCACGCGCGGAATATCTGGCAGGTTCCACACACGCACATATATATTATATATATATATATATATATATATATATATATATAACTGCAATGACCATGCAGTATATTAATGTATAGAAACGACGTAAGTATAGAGGAGTGTTCTGCACACGAGGAAGAGAAATAACGAACAAATGAAAAATGAGGTGACCGCCCGGGAATCGAACCCAGGATCTTCCGATTGCCGGTCAGATATGCTACTCTCTTCCTCGTGTGCAGAACACTCCTCTATACTTACGTCGTTTCTATACATTAATATACTGCGTGGTCATTGCAGTTAAATGTACATATTCACGATTTGCGAGGGTGCCCTCTCAAGGCATTGGTTTCTGCCCTATGTAGGAGAATTGCGACTTCTGACTGATCGAGGTCCGTGGTGTAGTGGTAGCATATCTGACCGGCAATCGGAAGATCCTGGGTTCGATTCCTGGGCGGTCACCTCATTTTTCATTTGTTCGTTATTTCTCTTCCTCGTGTGCAGAACACTCCTCTATACTTACGTCGTTTCTATACATTAATATACTGCGTGGTCATTGCAGTTAAATGTACATATTCACGATTTGCAGGGTGCCCTCTCAAGGCATTGGTTTCTGCCCTATGTAGGAGAATTGCGACTTCTGACTAATCGAGGTCCGTGGTGTAGTGGTAGCATATCTGACCGGCAATCGGAAGATCCTGGGTTCGATTCCCGGGCGGTCACCTCATTTTTCATTTGTTCGTTATTTCTCTTCCTCGTGTGCAGAACACTCCTCTATACTTACGTCGTTTCTATATATATATATATATATATATATATATATATATATATATATATATATATATATGCGCCTCGGTGGTATAGTGGTTAGCGTTGCTGACTACGAATCCATCGGCCTCGGGATCGAGATCCGGTGACGGCAGGCGGCGTGCAGCAAAACCCAGCTGTTCATCCGTCCACACAATAAAGAAGTTGGTTGGTAGATAAGTGGGTACCCTGGATAGCCTAGTGGTTAAGACGCTGGGCTGCTGGTGGGGCGTGGTTCGGATTCCACGTTAAACTGTAGGTCTAAGGTGGAGTGAAAAGCTTGACCTTCGTCAGAATGAGCAATTCGGGCGGAAGCAAACCAAAGGTACTAAAGGTATAACCTTTCGTTTGCTTCCGCCCGAATTGTTCATTCTGACGAAGGTGAAGCTTTTCACTCCACCTTAGACCTACAGTTTAACGTGGAATCCGAACCAAGCCCCGACCAGCAGCCCAGTATCTTAACCATTAGGCTACTCATGGTACCAGTAGTATACTCTCAAAAATGTTGAGTGCAAATCAATCGCATGCAATGTTGCAATTATTGCTCATGTTGCATGCAACTGATTTGCACTCGACATTTTTGCGGGTATACTACTGTACCCATTTATCTACCAATCACTTTCTTTATTGTGTGGAAGGATGAACAGCTGGGTTTTGCTGCGCGTCGCCTGCTGTCATTACGTTTCAATCCCGGGGCCAATGGATTCGTAGTCAGCGACGCTAACCACTACACCACCGAGGCACATATATATATATATATATATATATATATATATATATATATATATATATATATATATATATCAAAGAACGACGCTTGTTAGAAGAGTTTCCGCACAAGAGGAGAAGAGAAAACGAGCAATGAAAAATGAGGCACCTCCTTGGAATCAAATCCGGGATCATCCGATTGTCGGTCAGATATGCTAACTATTACACCAAGAGCCTCCATGAATCAGAACTCGTAATTCTCCTACGTACGAGCGGAATCGAATGCCCTTTAAAGGGGCACCTTCTCATGCCGTATATACACACGCACACATTTTTTAACTGCAAACGACACACAGTATATTTAATGCAAAGAACGGCGCTTGTTAGAAGAGTGTCCGCACAAGATGAGAGAAAACGAGCAAACGATTCCGCTCGTACGTAGGAGAATTACGAGTTCTGATTCATGGAGGCTCTTGGTGTAATGGTTAGCATATCTGACCGGCAATCGGATGATCCCGGGTTCGATTCCCGAGAGGTGTCTCATTTTTTATTGCTCGTTTTCTCTCCTCCTCTTGTGCGGACACTCTTCTAACAAGCGTCGTTCTTTGCATTAATTATACTCTATGTCGTTTGCAGTTAAAAGATATATATATATATATATATATATATATATATATATATAAGAGAAGACTGAAGTAAAGCGTGCAGCCCCAATGAGGGTTCGTCTCGCGTTGGAAGATAACGTCCTGAGTCCAAGTTGCATTTTACAGACAGCCATCTTATCTAGGAAGCCAAAATGCTTCCTTTCAAGTTTAGCTTTTGAGCGGAACTCATTTTATCCTCAGCTTTAGAAGAAAATACACTAGTTAATCCTTCAGTGAACTTGTATGATATAAAGCCACAATAAAACCACGCTTCGCTTCAGTTTCGTATTAAAATCATCCTCGGTTATTGTGGCTTTATATTGTATATACCATGTATGCCTAAATCTCGAAATAGCGTGAACAGTAAGCCACCTTATTTTTACCAGTTAGATCAAACTTTGTAAATAAATCAGATTTTTTTTTTTTGTACGACCTACTTTTTTTTTAGGTTAGATTAGGTTAACTCGTGTTTATTATAATTAAAATTCTAACGCGGGTAAAATTTAAAAAAATTATCATTGTATACGATAAAAACAAACTCTAAACTTTCTTATAAGCCGTCCACCAACCCTACTTTAATGCAAGCGAACATTATTAAATATTTGAAAATTTAAAATATATATAACCTCTTCGACCTACTCAACTGGATAAAAATGGTCAAGGATGAAAATTTACACAAATGTTCGACCAACGTGGGATTTATGACATACAGTATACAGTGTGTGTGTATGTATATATATATATATATATATATATATATATATATATATATATATATACACACAATATCGTATGAATTATCGTTTTCATTACTTTAAATAATATAAATTTTACTGCTGCTGCTGAATAAAGAATAGGCGGGACCTAAAGACCTCTCATATTGCCTTCTTAACACTCAAAATAAAACTTAAATTTAGAACGTATAACTTCTTTTTGAGGGTACATTCTAGGGGAAGCTTTTCCTTCTTTTGGGTATCAAAGCTTCTTGTCAGATGATGGAGTAACTTCTTTTAATGATACATAACTTCTTTAGATAGAAAAAATGGTCTCCAAAACCTCTTTTTTGAGTGATTTCAGACAATAGAAGATAATATTTCTTTGTATAGAAGGTTGAAGAAAGATTTTGTTTTCTGTGAAGGTTTTCTACAAGTTGTGGCATAAAAAAAAAAAAAAAAAGACGTGAAAATGACATAAAGCTGAAAAATGCGGAGTTGCCAAGTTTTTCCCCCATTTCAGATTGTGAGGATTTTATCTAGAAATTAAAAATGGGGAATGGATACGTGGACAGATGAGAAACTAGCATTTATTGTTGAACAGTATTTTGCGAAGGGAAAGTCTGTAATTTTGGCACAAAGAGAATTTAGGAAACATTTTTGAGTTCGTGAAGTTCCATCAAGAGAAATGATTAATAGATGCGTGTCAAACTTCACTGAGACAGCCATCGGCGCAAAGCGTCAAAAACCAAATGGGAGGCCAAGAACTGCCCTAACCCCGCAAAATGCGGAAAGGGTGCGACAAGCAAACGGTGGACAGTCTTTCTTGGACCTAGATACTCTTCACGGCCTATGTCCTACAGTATAAAAATTTTTATTTTGCCTATATAATAATCAGTAAACCCTAATTTATCAAATGTTTTGGATGAACCATTGTTTGGAATTGAAATACGATACTTTACTGTACATACTGTAATTACGTATAGTTGTGCATGCCGTATTGATTTTATTTCTTTACATTAAACAATTTCTTGGACGGATATTGCTCATTTTTTTTTGTCGTAGAAAGAACAACATTGAAGACGAAAAGTTAAAAACTCATGTTTGATTTTCATGCTGTTCTGTACTTAAGCCTGACGCTAATTCTAAATAACAGATAGACTCACTTGACATTTGGCCTAGCTCGGCTTAAACCATGCATGGAAAGGCTACTGTATATAGAATAATTTGCGACCCAGTTCACGATGAATCAGTTTTAGGGTCTGTAACAAGGGTAACTTTAGAGTAATGAAAGATGTCCAACACTTAATTTCAATCAGGTTTTCATTTAAAGCTTACAGTTATCGCCTTGCTCGGAATTTCGTAATGAACTTCTAAATTTTTCTTTAAGAAAATAATTGCGTCTAAAATATTAATGTGTTCAAATTCACCAGTTGACAAACATACATATGTATCGTATAATTTGCACATAAATGTCTCGTGTGGGAAAGCCTTCATGCCCTTACCCATCATAAATTATATGGTGAGTAATGTCACCACACCCTAGAGAACCCACCTTCTCTTCAAATTTTCTTTTCCTATACCTGCTAACCGTAGCGAGTAATAATTCCGAATAGACTGGAATTTATTTATATTTGCTACCTGTGCTTCACTCTGTAAATAAACAATTTCGCAAAAAATGTGATTGCGTTTGGTGAGTAAGGAGAGCATGGGCATTCTAACGAGACAAACGAGAGGTGCATTATAGCAGTAAGCGTCGTAAAAATTATTTCTAAAAATAAATGAAATTACAATTACTATTTTTAAAAAGTAATTAAAATACAATACTAATTACCTTGCTTCTGAAGTAATTCGTTTGCAAATTATAATAACTTCCCTGAAGTAACTGAATTACTTTTCATTTAATTACTTAAAAGTTTGAAACTAAAAGTTAAATCATTTGGTGTGGGAAGAAGCACCAAATTCTTCGAATTAGAACGTAGGTTTTAAAGTATCATACATTACAGTCGTGGCCAAATATTTAGAATCACTCATACCCCTTTTGTGACGTCTTTTTTTTTTTGTAAGAGTTTGCATTTACTATGCTTTAAAGTTAGCAAATGACAATTGCTATGGAATGTTTTCTCTCTCTCATGAAGTGATGCATATGTGAAAATACAAGTAACTTATTATAGGAGAGGAGCAATGTTTATCTTCGTAATAATAATGAAAACCAAAAGTCAAGTGCTGGAGGCTGATTTGAAAAGAAAACAAAATAGAATTTAGGCATTGCTATTTATATTCCTTGGACAGTTTTTTAAATAATGGTACAAAATATGAGGCTTATAAATCCCACTCGAAATGAAATTAAGTTGTTTTGGTAGCATTCTTTTTCTTTTTGTTTATTTATTAATTTCATAACTATTTATTTTTTCAAAATATTCATACCAATACTCTAAAATTGATTACAGGCTAAAAATATCGAATCACACAATTCGCGTTGATAATAATCACCTTTCTGCTGATGCCGCAACAATTTTAACATCTTTGCGTCAAGTCCGAGAAAAACTTGTAAAACTCAAAATTATTTCTTTACCTCGTGAGCATTACTTAGTGAATTCCTAATTTATAAAGACAGCCAAACTGAGAAGAAAACCAGAAGTTCCTCCAGAGAAGCGAGGCCAGTTCGAAAAAGCAGACACCTTCCACATTTCGGATATCTCGTCGAGCAGAACACAAAATCCAGGAAAGGATTTTCAAGAATGAAGAGTACAATCCAAAAAGAAGATCCGATATGCCACGAATAAGGAAGGACTCAATACAATGATAATGCTATCAGAAAGAAAGCAAAAAGTCAACTGCTTTGTCACCAGTGCCTGCCCGGATGCAGAAGGCGCTCCCTACTCTAGTCAGTAGAAAAAACATTCTAAGAAAACTTTAGGATGAGAGTATATTAGTCGCAAGAAAACCAGCGAAGCAAAATACACCAACTCCTAATTGAAAAGCGGAAGAAGCGTCTCCTTTAATGCAAAGAAATATGTTAGCTGGATCGCTGAACAAGGGGCCATGGTTTTGTTTAGTAACGAGAGCTAGAGCATGCAATTTGGGTAGGATCTTTCGTACGTCAGGCTTCCACCCAGTCAACGACACCATTCTCAATACTGTACTACCACCATAAAACACTCCAAGGATCATGGTTTGAGGATGTTTTGGCGACCATGGCACAAGTTTTGCCGAAAAGATACGACCCTGAGTTTCCGTGTTTATACTTAAACATCCTCGAACGTGCTCTAAGAGCAATGCAGAAGGGCGATATTTCTGGCTCCAGCAGGATAGTACACCTTAACATACTCCTAGAGTTAAGTTTATAAATGAATTATTTGTGAAAAACCACATTTCAGCCTTAGAATCTGGTAACCTTAGGTCTGGTAACTATCCTGATCTCAGTCTAATTGAGAATGTAAAATTCTCCGAAAGGAAGTCAAGATCCCGCGATCTTTCTTCTGAGATAAAAACAAATTGACACTCCGAAATGGCTCTGGAATTGTGCCAAAACCCATGTCATTTTCATGCCCAGCAAGATCAAAGCATACACTTGGTTTATATAACCCTGGTTAACCTTGGTTTTGCTTCCGCCCGAATTGTTCATTCTGACAAAGGTCAAGCTTCTCACTCCACTTTAAATCTACAGTTTAACGTGGAATCCGAACCACGCCCCAGTAGCAGCAGCCCAGCGTCTTAACCATTAAGCTACCCAAGGTACCCATTTATCTAACAACCAATTTTTTTTTATTGTGTGGAAGGATGAACAGCCGGGTTTTTGCTGCGCGCCGTCGCCTGCCGTCACCGGGTCTCGATCCCGGGGCCGATGGATTCGTAGTCAGCGACGCTAACCACTACACCACCGAGGAGCATTGCCAAGAAAGAAACTACTAAATATTATTAAACCCACAATAAAATGTAATTCCTTAAAACTTTAATTCTAAACATTTAACTAAGACTGCTTCTGTTCAACAATATGTATTGGTAAAATTATCTATTCACTACTTATTGGATCCCAATAAATGACACCACGATGACTATCCTCAAGAACAAATGGCAAAGCTTAGCAATGGAATACCAAACATGCGTCAGCTTTATACGAGACAAGAGGGAAAGCAACACGATTCTAAATATATTGAGTCAATAAACCTGTTTTTATTTACTGGCTTTTATTATAAAATCAAAGGCTATGGTAAAAAACAAAGGTATCTATTCACTTTTTGGGAGCCCCATCTGTACGTAATCGACTATAGTTTATGCTTTGATTGAACTATAGATGAAAACATATTCCCATTTTTAATGTAAAATTATGATGAAGTACGTTATCGTACATAAATATGATGACATAATAGTTGAAAGTAATTAAAAAGCAATTAAATATAAATTACAATTACCTCGATTTTGTAATAAAATTAAATGATATGGGCTGGACCTGTAAATCAAAATAACTTTTTATGAGGTAGTTTTAGTCGCTTTATTCAAATTTGTCACTCATTTTTTGTGCAAACTATTGTAGAAAATAATAATAATAATAATAATAATAATAATAAATATATATATTTTTATTTATACATATATGTAGATAGTGTATTTGTAGTCAGGGGTGGTATGATGTCATGTTACTCTGCGACTTAATTAGTTTGTTGATTTCTGTTCTGGCTATTTTTTTTCTAATTGGATTCAGTTTGGTGGTGTTTGTGATAGAATTATGACGTGCCATTCGTGTGGTTTCGACTTTGAGAACTTGATTCGTCATGTGCCCTAGATGATTGGATGTTTTTAATCAATTACGCCGTTATTCTCTCATCCGTAACTTGCCCGAAATGTGACAGTGAGTGCCTAATACGAAAAGATCAGAAGATATTTAGGTGAAATAACCAATATTAACCTGTTAGGTTAATAGAATGCCCGGTTAGGTTAACTGAATTCCCGGTTAGGTCAACTGTACGCCAAAGCTGGGCACTTGCGTTTTTTTTTGCGGTACTGCGGTACTGCGGTACTACCGCACTACCAAACCGGTACCGCATAACGCAGTACCGCAAAGGATCGCTGAAAGTACAGCCTGTACTTTCAGCGATCCTTTGCGGTACTGCGTTATGCGGTACCGGTTTGGTAGTGCGGTAGTACCGCAGTACCGCAGTACCGCAAAAAAAACCGCAAGTGCCCAGCTTTGCTGTACGCCCTTGGTGATTGGTTAGGTTAAGTCGTGATATTTTCGTTAGTTTAAACGAAAATGACGAGAGCAAACTTTTCTGTTTAATTTTGAGGTGTTTTGCACGTTTCCTGTGGTAATGCGTCGTTTACGAGATCTCGTAACATGAACATCTTGGGTTATGCTTTATTGTATAAAATGTAGTAAAAAATACATTTTTCAAGTGTATTTTGGTGTGCTTTGGTCGAATATGACCTTCATTTCTTGTGCAAATGAACAGAAATACAGTTGTTATTGCATGGCCCAAACACGTATTTCTGTTCATTTGCACAAGAAATGAAGGTTATATTTGAACAGAGCACACCAAAATACACTAGAAAAATTTATTTTTTATTTCAACCTCAGGCCATGTCATTTGCGACATAATTACCATAGAAGTAAATGAAACTGGTAATTAATCAGACAAAAAGTAACTTTTATACCAGTGATTCAGTTACTCGTAATTAATTACTTTATAACTGTGATACAAACTTTAAAAACTGCCATACTATTTAACAGAAATACAGTATAGCCAAACGCAACACGCAGAATATTTTTGATGTTATCACTCTCCTAAACACACAATAATTAACTCATTATTATTATACATATATATGAAGATATCATTTACTGTGCATATCTCTACGTTCTGTAATTTATAGTGGTTGTTAATGTATAAAATAGTGTTCAATTTACGAAACTTCACCATATATTATAAAAAAATAAGCGACGTTTCAAACTACTTCTACTGTAAACAGCAAAGTTCCAAAACACTTTTAAGTCGACGTACCTAAAAGCAATTTTTGTAACTTTAGCGTCCCGAGCAATAAGGAGTTCTTTAAAATGTCCGTACGAGTTCCCTTTTTTGGTATACATGATCAAATGGAGAAACAGGAAGTTCCCTGTCAGTATCTATTCGGTCTCCAGTTCGGAGCCTAATTCTGAGAGGAGACTTTCCTTAACCTATTTTGACACGTAACAGATGATCAAATGATATGAAGGTTCTGTCAGACGGAACTTTACTGCGAGCATTGTATTCTACAACAAAATTATATATATATATATATATACTTCAGTGTGTGTGTGTGAAGCAAACCTGCCTCCACCAGGACTCGAACCGGGAACCTCTTGAGTAGGAATCGCAATCACTACCATGACACTGGGAACGCAGAGCTTTCGCGTCCAGAGGCATTTTACGGCCCAACCCTCATGCACTCGAGATATATATATATATAATGCAAACCCACAAGGAAAAGAAAAATGATTCCAAGGCCTTTCGTGTATTCAGAAGTACACCTCTCAGGGAATGACGAGGTGTACTTCTGCAAACACGAAAGGCCTTGGAATCATTTTTCTTTTTCCTTGTGGGTTTGCATCATTCATTCATTTCACGTGTTTATATATATATATATATATATATATATATGAATTTCACACTTAAAAACGTGAAATGAATGAATGATGCAAACCCACAAGGAAAACGAAAAATTGATTCCAAGGCCTTTCGTATATTTATCAGTATCCCTCGTCAGGGTATATATATATATATATATATATATATATAAACTTAGTTTTGCTTCTGCCCGACTTGTTCATTCTAACGAAGATCAAATTTGTCGCCCCACTTCTTTAGACCCATAGCTTAAAATGGATCTGAACTACGACCCACCAGGGTGGGTCAGGTATTACAGTCTTCGCCCGGACTCGATCTCGCGGCCTCCCGATTAGAATTCCAACCTCTAAACAACTAGGGTACCCATTTATGTACCAACCAATTTATTTATTAGGTTTTTCTTTCATTGGTATGGAAGGATGAACACCGAGGTGAGCTGAGTGCCGCCTGTTCTCTCCGGGAATCGAACCCGGAGCCGGTGGATTTGATTCGTAGTCAGCGATGCTAACCACTACACTACTAAGGCATATATATATACTAGGGTGGAGTGAAAAAGCTTCTTTTTTTTTTTCTTTTTTTTTTTTTGGCCTCGGCGATAAGTGCGAAAGTTGCGACTAGGTATAAGAATAATACTATAAAATTTTTAGCCTGATATTTATTTATCTTCAGGTCCCGCAGTGAACCTGAAGTTTCACTCAAAACTAGTATAAAGAGTGAAAATTCTCAGTTATTGTGGTTTCTGTTTTTCACGTTTATATAAATATCATAATTTTATTTATTATATAAGTATGTAAATACGAAATATACTCTCAAAATACAGCTCTTCGCTGATTGCACAATTTTCTATTGCAATCACCCAGAACTCACAACGAGGAGGTATCTGCATATCGAGTTCCTCCACCCTTTTCCACCTAACCATGTAGGAAATATATCTTATATATAAGAGAATATATATTACATATTCTCTTCTAAATATATCTTGTCAGATCCACTTGTTTATTTGTTTAATTTGTACTGTGACTTAGTTTCAAATTTTGGCGTAAGTTTTCTAGACTGAATTGTCGATCTAATAAATCCGTCACGATTTATTTCACCACAAACAGCTGCCGATGCCTGTTACCAGTTTCACCCCTCGTTCAACTGATTGTGTGTGGCAGGGATATTTTGTTATCTCAATATTTAATTCGCCTCCAGAGATCAAATTCCGAAGATAGTCGTTGGACAGGTGCTTAGTGAATGGAGCCGTAGTGATGTAGCGAAGCTGACATTTTGCGAATCTGCGAATGCGATTGCGAATGCGAATCTGAAAATTGAGATTCGCGCGAACGCGGAGGCGAATGCGAATCTTGAATTATTTTAAAAATGTGGCTATTTTCTGAAATTTTACCAAGGGACGCTATATAAACCAGAATACAACGATTACTATTTTTATAACGAGAAAGTAAAACAAATACAAATGCTATTATTATTTGACAACTGTTTTTACACACAATATAATAAATTTCTTACATATTAATAATGTATAATTTCAATAAAATATTAAAGTACATAATTACAGTTTTACATATTTAAACCCAATAGTTGGCAAGTTAAATTTAAGAGCGAGCAATTTTTCTGCCTTATCTCCTCGCAAGCGGTTTCATTTCTCGTCATAGATCAGGCCAGCACCACTGAATAGTTGCTCACTTGGGACGCTACTTGGAGGACATCCAAGGAATCTCTTAGCAAGTACACTTAAAAGCTTGTACTTTTCTTGGTTGTCTCTCCACCACGCTAAAGAGTTTTCGTCTTGGGCGATTCTTTTCTCTTTATGGTATTCTTGAACAAATTTGATTGAATTTCTGCTGATTGCTTCTTCTGCTTCTTCGTCACTGTTTGAGGCGGCCAGTAGCGACGTTATGGACTCAATGATTGAGGCAGCTTTTGAATTTGATGGTGAAGACACAGACGTACTGGCGCGCATTCTCTTCTCCATTGTTTCTTCAGATTGTGCCTTAGCCAGGTCATCGCAAAGTTGCGCTATTTTTTCTTGGACACGCTTGGTGACGGCAGTACTGGAGAACATCTTTGCTTTGCACTTGGGGTCTAAGTAAGTGGCCAAAGCATAGGAGTCATTGGTCTCGATTTCAGCGAATCTTCTTTCTATTTCGTCGTACATAATTTCTCTCATTGTTCTGACTTCAACATCATCTCTGTTTTCTAGTTTTAACACGTTCTTCAATGAGGCTATCAGAGGAATGACGTCTGATATGGAAGATGCTGAGCTACTGAGTTTCTTCGTGATTTCGTGTAAAGGCTTGAGAATATTCGTGCAGCTAGATAGTAGAGCGAAATCAACATTCGATAGTAGTTGTATTTTGGAATTCGCAGTGCTATATAAGCTTAGTGGGTCCTTCAACTGAACAACTCTTTCCATCATGTGCAGAGTACTGTTCCATCTTGAGGCGACATCGTGAATCATTCCCAATTTTGGTAAATCCAAACGCGTCTGAATCTTCTTCAGTTCATCCTTTGCTGCAACGGAGTGGTTGAAATGTGTCGCAATTGGACGGGTTTTCACCAGCAAATTCTGAACATTTTCTTGAGCCGACAAGCCTGATTTTAAAACGAGCTGTAGCTTGTGGGCAGTACAATCAATGTTGTTGACGCCTGACAGATTCATCGCTTTCTTCATGTTTGCAGCGCCGTCAAGCATCACCGCATTAACAGACGAATGAGGAATTTTCCATTTTCGAGCATTTGGTCGAACTTTTCCGATATATATGCACCGGTGTGCCGTTCGTCCAAAGTTTCAGCGCCGAGCATCAAATTCGTCCTCTTGTATTCATGATCTACCCCATGGCAGGTCAGCGAAAGGAAATTTACTCCAGCAGATGTGTCGGACCATGTATCAGTTGTAAAGGATACCAATGATTCCTGATTTCGTCCACAATATCTTGAATCTTCCCAGTTACACACTTGGTACATGCTGTTGCATATTAGATCAGCGTAAAATTGTCGTTGCTTGATCTTGTATTGCGGAGCAACTTCCGCCATAAGCCGCATGAAACCGACATCGTCTACGTGACTAAACGGCAAATCATCCATTACTAGCATTTCTGCGATGCGGTAGTCGTACGTCTTCGATTTTTTATTGTCATCACTCCAAGGCTTCAGTTTCTGGTAGCAGCTTTCAATTGTTTGAAATCCGAGATTTTTCTCTCTAATGTCAGACTTCGTCGTTTGTAATGGCGTCGGTTCTTCTTTTTTCTTTGAATCTTCTTTAGCTTCGTTTTCAGCATCACTCAGTTCTTTAAATTCTTTTGGATGAATTGAATACAGATGATTTCTCATGTTTGATGAGGTTCGTCCCTTTCGAGAGTAGTTGCGTTGGCATAACAAGCACTTCGCAGTATCATCAGCGTTCTTTGAGAAGAATTTCCAAACTGTTGATTTTCTCATGATGAAGTTGAGAGCGATGGCGTGAAAACAACCGTAGTCGACGAAGTTAATATTTGAAATTTTGAATAATGATACGACTGAAGATGTATTGCACTTATTGTGACAGAATGGACGGTAAAGTAAAAGCCTGCATGTCACGAGTCAGGTCGCTACAGAATTGCCAAATTTTCGTGAAAATTGTGTTTTTTTATTTTATTAAAATGTTTATAGCAAAAAAAATTATTCAATTTTTTGCAACGATTTTTTCACATATGGTTTCACTATTACTTAAACTTATTCAGGAAAAAAATAATACCAATATCTGTTAAAATAAGAGAGATATGAGCATTATTATGAAAAATAAAGCACTTGAACAAAAAAATACTTCTGATATTTACACATTAAAAACATTTCTAAATTGAATTTTGTAATAAACTTTATATTGTCTTAAAGCTAAAGAAATTTGCTCTGCGTCAATATAAGTTTTTTTAGAAATATAATTTGATGAATACGGAAATGGCATTCAACTTTTTTCAACAAACACAGATTTCATTCTCGAAAGAGTATAGACTATGGAATAATGGAATAATTATAACGGTGATTTCGACTTTGCAATGTCATATACAGTAAACTCTCGAAAATCAGAATATCTAAAATCCGGACCACTTGAGAATTGAAAGTTCATAGTTAGACATAATAAAACGACATGAGAGAAGTGAAGGCGCGAACTACATTGCAAGAGCGCTACGCCTAAGTCAGTTTACCGTCTCAACCGTTTTTAAAAATGCTCCTGCATTGAAGGCCGCAGCTGAAAATGTGTGTCCCGTTCTCCGCAATTCTCAGCTCCGCAAATTCGCATTAAAAAAATGCGAATGCGAATCTAAAATTTTTGCGGAGGCTCCGCGGTTGCGAATGCGAAGCTTCGCTACATCACTAAGTGGAGGCTCAAACCTTTCCGTGCAACAGAAGTTTCCCTGGCTTTCATTATTCTTCTAATTGCTAGCTCGCGAATATGCTTTCGGTTGTGGGCAATCATGCTCAGAATCAAATGCTCAGGGTGTGCAAAGTGAGGATTCCTTTGGATGACAGGTTGAACAATTGTTTTCAAATCATTCGGCAAATAACGACACTTTTCAATCATAGAAAATAGATGTTTTGCTTCAAACGTACAATCTGAATTGATCTTGATAGAGAACCAACACGGAGCATATACTTTTGCGACGAAGGTAGACAATATGATGAGCTTTTTAGATGGTACTGCGGAAGCGACGTACAGACGAAGGATTCGGTTTGCTGTGGTTAGCCATCTAGAATGAGAAATTGGACCTGGGTTACGGTTAGCTAGACTGGACTGACCTTCCCGCATGAAACAACGCTGCAAATATCTTTCAGATACTTTTGATCACTACTCAGGTCAACAATGTCGTCCAATTGTTCAGGTAAGATGATATTGATTGACAGGAGGCATGGTTTCACAGTTAACTAGCTGTTTAGCAATTGTACCTGTGAAAGATGTAGGACCTCGAGTACCGCCATTCAGATGCTGCATCAGATGTCTCAATGGTAGTTCATTCGTATGTAGTAAGCACACCATTCTCTGCAAGGGTTTTTCTAAATGTTCCTCAAGTTTCCGTATCACACATCCTTTCTCGCCAGGGTTGATGATTGTTCCATCGTAACCCACAACGATAAGAGCATTGATATCAAAATCATTTCTTTACAGAAAATTCATGATCGCCTCAGCCGTATCCTTGGCTCATCCTGATGAAGGAGTCACATGGCCTGTGTACTTGGAGCCAGGCTCTTGTATTAGAGTTGTGTGTTCTTCAGAAATAGTTTGACGGACAAATTTGTGAGCTTTCTTCACTTGTGCTATGGTTTGGTCCTTCCGACCATCGAAATAAATACCACTGAATAATTTTTCATGTAAGTATGACAGTGACTGAGATTCTTGCAGGTCTCTCCGGTGCTTACTTCGTTCACGTCGAATTTTACTTCGATCAATGACATTGGATTGTTCAGTATCTTTGATAATCCCGAGGCCTTCTAGTAATGCTGATGTTAATGCTGCTGTTGCTCTATCAGATATTCTATGCCTATCACACTCTCAAGCAACAGTTGGGATGGGTGTTCACATTTGTTTTGCTTTTTTTTCGCTGTTTTTACAATTAATATTTTTTCTTGAAGAACTGTTCAGAGTCACTTGATTCACTTGTGTTATCACAATCAGAATTGCTTTCAATCACTTCAAATGATGATTGAATACTATCCTCAGATTTTTCCTGTGCCTTCGTCTTTCTGTCCATTTCTGCAACACGCCTTCTTTCTTTTTCTTTCAATTCCTTTGTTTTCACCACATCAACTACTGCGATACACATTTTTCTTTCTGTTCGCTGATCTATCAGAAATAGCCTTTCATCAACAGGAACTTTTCGGTCTTTGGCTCAAGCACACATAGATAACTGTTTGCACCTACAGGCAGCAATGTCAAACAGTTTATAATTACCTTAATCTCTAAATTTTGTTACTTGTGCAGAGTAGCTCTTAATCATGTGCCTGTTTTTATATCCTTTCAATAGCTTATTGAATTTCATTCGGAAATCTTTAGCCTTATCAACTACACTTTGGTGAGCAATGGTGGGAATAGAAGCTTTTTGCCAGTGTGTTTCAACGGCAACTGCTACAGGCTCACAAATGTCTCTCAAAGATGGTTCCTTCCCACCTTCAGATGTCATTTCAGGTCGAAGCAACTTGTAGTATCGCATTACATCTCCTAGTGTTGGGAAAGTATTGCTTTTAAATTCACTGATTGAACCTAAAAACACAGGACAAGCAATTTTTACGCGGGTTTTAACCTTCTTTGTATCCATTATACTTGGACAGTATCAAAAACTTTGCTAGAAAAAGACAAAGTTCAATAATGCACGATCAGTTACAGAAGTGTGTGGCACATGATCTCACACAACTACAGCTCAAATGACACTAATGAATGACTCGTGTCTACTGTCTATTGACTGAGTTGGCAATCACAGCGGCCTGTTGCCAAATGCACGATAAGAAAATCAGTAAATCGTAAACATTGAGACCTCTTGCGGGACCTGAAAACATGCTTGAAATGCAGAAATATTTAAGTGTTATATGTTGAGTACAATAGGCAACCTTTAAACATATCGCCGAAAAAATCAAAGAATTTTTTTTTTCACTCCATCGTTATATATATATATATATATATATATATATCAGTGGCGACTCGTGACATTTTTGTTCAGGCATGCAATGTTATGGAATGGAAGAAAAACATCCGCCTAACCCTCTTGCCCAAACTTTGCATATTGTTTACATAGAACTTAGCAAGTTAAAGGTGTTTTACAAACTTTTGGGGACCTCTTTGAAGGAAAGTCCATTTAATGTTAGGCTTAAATATGCGAACAAAAAATTAGACATATTTATATATAGTAGTTACCGAATTGATCTAAAGAAAAAGATACAAATTTAAAATTTACCTTAAATAATTGTGAAGCATTATTTGAATTGAAATTCTGCTCTCCTAGTTTTCCTGCAAAATTCTTCGATGACCAAATTGTAAAAGTACTCTCGATTCTCCATAAGCTTCTTGAGGAAATTTTTTTCAATTGAAATTAAGGCAAGATTAGATAGCCTTTCTTCACTTTGGGAACTCCGTAAATAACTTTTAATTCTTTTAAGCGCAGAAAATGATCGCTCAACACTTGCTGTCGATATTGGTATAGTTAGAATCAAATTCGTCAATTTATATATTTCCTTAAGACCTTTGTGCATTTCGCTTTCCAGTAGATATTTTAGGAGCTCAGCAACATTGTTTTTGGCAAAAGATTTGTGCGAATATAAAACACACAATTCAGAACGGAGACGAGGAAACTCAAAAAATGAATTGTAGCTTCTTTTCAAAGATTCAAAAGCTCTCTCTGGGAAAGTAACATCATAGAACTCAATTTTTTGCAATCTAAAAGCTCAATGAATTCCAATTTTTCCATTGAACTGAAACGCTCTTTCATTTGAAGAAGTATATTATCGAATATTTCATGAAATAGTTGACTATACTTCTCTTGTGGAGAAAGACTCTGTTTCCTTTTACATACAGGTTCACCACATCTTTCTGTTATCAAGTCCCACATATCTGCAAATTTTGTATCCCTTATTTGTTTGATTTTTTTCATAGTGCTTTCAACGGTGATTGAGCTATACACAATATCCATAGATTTTGTTTGCAGCACATTAAATAGATATTCAGTAAAGGAAAAATTGAAGAAAATACTTCTAATAAAAAATTAAATCGAAAGTATCGATACCAGCAAGCAATCCGCGTGCACTATTTTTTGTTTTTTCATCAAATTTCTTTGGGTTTTCAAGAATGCTTTTTAAAAGATCTATTAAATCTTCTTTATTTTCCTTAACTCTTTCAACTAGACGAGATGAATAGTTCCACCGCGTTGGAGCCAGTTTAGGGAAACGCTTTCCAACAACTTTGTCAAGCATTGAAGTTCGCTTAGTTGAACTGCTGAAAAATGATGACAAACTTCCTAATACTGAAAAAAAATTATTACATTCGGAAATTTCAGCGACAGCTTGGGATAAAACAAGGTTAAGTTTATGGGCGTAGCAGTGAAGAAAAATAGCCTCTGGTACAGTTTCTCTAATCTTTGTTTGTACTCCATTAAGATCGCTCCCCATAACAGCAGCACCGTCGTAGGTTTGAGCAACTAATTTTTTCAAACAGCCCAGTTCACCTGTTGCCTTATAGATAAATCAGAAATCGCTCATGCACTTCTATCATTGCTGACGTCATTGAATTTTATAAATCGTTCACAAATCTCTCCATGTTTATTAACATAACGAACAACAGTAGAGAGTTGAGAAAAACAGCTGACATCAGATGTTTCATCTAATAAAATCGCCACATACATGCAGTCGATAAGCTCACGTTTTATTTGTTCTAACATAACTGCACTAATAGATTGAATTATGTCATTCTGAATAGCAGATGATGTTCCCTTAAAAACAGTCGCAGTTTTTAAATGGTTTTGAAGCTTTTCATCGAATTCTCCCATATAAAATACCAATTCAATATAGTTACCCCTATTGTCAGCGTTTTCTTCTTCATTGTGACCGCGAAATGCTAATTCTTGCATACCTAAAAAACATGTTATCCTAATCAAACGTTTCAAAATTTCTCGATTCTTATTAACTTCTTCGTTATGTTTGGAAATGGCAACTGATTTCTGCTTGTCGAGTATTAAATCAATTCTTTCTGACTTTCCAAATGTTTTAAGATCAACAAATGCATTTATGTGAGCAAGAGATTTTTCATGGCGAGAAATTGCAGTATGTAAATTGTTTAAATCGTCGTATCCACGACTAACAGAATTCCACACAGAGTTATCTCTTGAAAATAGGAAACACGACCAACAGTACAATTTGTTATTTGAAATATTTCCACATAACCAGGGAACATCATCATACAGCTTAGGATTAAATTTCCTAGTGAAGCCTTTATTTTCTTTGCTTAAATTCAAATGTGGAATCGGTCTGCCATTATTCAATATGCGCTTTTTCTCATCAAAAGAGAGTGAGTAAAATCTTCTAGTCTTCAATTGATTAAACACATCGTCAGTCATTATGGGCACTACAATGCTATAATTTATTTAACTGATTATCCAAAATAATTAAAGCACAAAAGGGAACACCGAACACAAATGATGCTTGCGGCGGTGGTACTGGAAAGAAGCCTTGTCAGAATTGCCAGATGTTACTTTTGGTGAATGCACCTATAAAACTGAATGCATGCCGTATTATTTTCATTAATTAAAAAAAATCAGAACAAAGCTTTTTAATTATTTTTAGTAAAAATATTAAGTAAATTTTCTAAGCATATTTTAAAACATATTGCCTTTTGAATTTAGCTATGAGGCTCAAAAAAATATCTTATGGATAGTGAGAAGTCTCCTTAAAAAATTGCCCAAGGCAAGGCGGTGTAAACAAAATCATGTCTTATTTCACTAGACAATTAAGAACATTTTTCTGTACCCAGACTGAATTAGTGAATGCGTTAGCTACAAGTATTTCGATCTGTGTACAGAAAAATGTTCTTAATTGTCTAATGAAATAAGACATAATTTTGCTTACGCCCAATAGCCAGTACATGCGTGATTGAAGCCTTAGACTATTTTTAGTTTCTGAAAATTATTTTTGTCAATTATAATCCTTACTTAGATCTGAAAAGAGAACATATTTAACACATGCATTGCATGCGTTGCATTCATTAAGAAATCGCCACTGATATATATATATATATAATGCTGAAAGGAGGGACCAAGGGCGAATACCCACAAAAATGCCCATCCCCATAGAAGGAGGAGATAGCCGAAATCAAGGAAGGTGCAGAGTTTTCGAGGTGTCTGAACACTGCGTTTGAAAGATTGGGGGTCCTAGACAAGAGAAAAGATGAACTGAAGGAGGTTGTTCCATAGTTGGCCGGTAGAGACGATGAAAGATTGAAAACACCAATTAACCCTTGCGTTAGAGAGTTGGACAGAAAAGGGAAGAGAATGTGTCGAAAATTTGGTACTCCGTACTCTCCTTAAAGGAGGAGGCCCGCAGGTAGAAAGCTCAGAAGAGCAGTATCTGTTATAAGAGCGACAGTAAAGAGCGAGTAAAGCAACACTACGGCGGAGAGGAAATGAAGACAGTTAGTAAGAGGCAGGGAATTGATGAGACGAAAAGCTTTTGATTCCACTTGGTCAAGTAGAGCTGTATGGATTGAGCCACCCCACACATGAAAAGCATACTTCATACAGGGGTGGACAAGACCTCTGTACAGAGAGAGCAACTGAGTTGTGGCGAAGAAACTGCGAAGCCGGTACAACACACCTAACCTCTTAGAAGCAGTTCTAGAAAGAGAGCATATGTGAACTTTCCAGGAAAGATCATGAGAAAAGGAAACACCAAGAATGTTAAGAGAAGAGGAAAGATTGAGTTGTGTATTGGTGAAGATAAGGGAATAGTCGTGTGGAAGATTCTGACGAGTAGACAGATGAATGAACTAGGTATTTTAAGGCACTGAAAGCCACAGTAGCGTGTCCCTCGCGGAACCCATACTGACGATCAGAAGGAGGATTGTTTATAGAGAGGTGTTTAAGAATGTTCCTATTAAGGATAGATTAAAAAATGTTAGAAAGGCAAGAAATCAAGGCAACTGGACGCTAGTTGGAGGGTTGAGAGAGGGACATGCTGAATGACAACGAACTTCCAGCAGGAAGGAAAAGTACCAGATGAAACACAAAGACGAAAGAGTTTGCCTAGACAGGGTGTCAGCAAGGGCGTTTTTAACATAGGAGCAAGCGGAGCACGGCCCCGACCGGTCCCCCTTACCCCGGGCCCTATGCTCTATATATTTGCATCCTGATTAAAGTTTATAAAAATTAATGCTGTTTATATTTTTTTTTACTTTGGTTGAAAAACTTTACCTAAATATGTAGTGAGTAGTGAAAACTTAGTTTTCGAGAACTTCCATTAAGGAAAACTAGTAAACGGGGCCAGGGCCTCCTGTGGCATCACTTGCCCCGACCAATTCAAAACCTTAAAAACGCCCCTGGGTGTTAACACAGTAACACAGTTCTTGAGAACAACAGTAGAGAAACCATCAGGACCGTACGCCTTCCTAGAGTTGAGCCCAGATCGGGCACAAATACATCTTTGGAAGAGATTCTAATTTCAGACATAATTAGGTCAGAGGTTGGAGGAGATGGGGGGACACAATCGTCCAGGGTTGAGTTGGAGGCGAATGTATGAGCCAAGAGTTCAGTTTTTATCAGGAGAAGAGATGCAGCTGAGCCGCCAGTATGGAAAAGAGGTGGAAAAGAAGAAGTAAAGTTGTTGGAGAGGTTCTTGACTCTGTGCCAAAAGAGCAAGAAGAATTGGAATTAGATAGGTTTTCATAGTTTTTTCTGATGAAGAATTTTCGGCGAGTCGAAGAACAGATTTTACATGATTCCGGACAGAAATATAAGATGAGTGAGAGTCAGGAGTTGGATGGAGATGGTACGTTCTGAAAGCCGCTGCTCTGTTGCAAACAGCATTAGAACAAGGAAAGTTAAACCAATAATTTTTTCTGCGTTATTTGTAGGAAACAAATATGGAAAATACGCCTCCATGCCTGGGAGAATTACCCCCGTGATGCGCTCAGCGCACTCGGAGTGGCCCCGGAAGCAGTAATCATTCCATGGGAATTCAAAGCAGTACTGCTGAGGTCCCTCAAGAATATGTGTGTGTGTGTGTGTGTGTGTGTGTGTGTTCTGAGCCCTACTCACATAAGGCTAAAACTTTTGAGTTAAATGAAATAAAATCCTTTTTGGAAAGTGAAACAAACTTTAAGAAAATAATGAAAACCTAAATAAATTTTAAAGTTTACCTTTTAAAACAGATGTGTTTTCTATTGAAATTTATCATTTATAATTTTTTCCAATTACAGTATGTATTTCACGATATTAAAAGGGTGAATAAAGTTTGAAAAGAAGGTAAACCAAACGAAGTCTTTTGTAAAACAGAGTTAATCTTGTGTATTGATAATATCATCTATCATTATTATTTGTATACAAACTATAAAATGAAACTGTCTCTTAAATAAATAGCGGATCTTCTAGCCACCCGCAGTCGTCAACAAATAAAAAAGATGCCCTCCTTCAATCTCTTTGTTCATCAGGGGTGACTGAGTGGATTAAAAGCTACTGAAAACTTTGGTAACACGCGATGTAGGTCTGACCGATCGTCCACTCTATCGACTTTTGATGATTTTGTATTTCAAAGGGTGGAAGAGTTGCTTGTCTCTCACGGTTCGCAACTCAAAATGTAAAGCGACAGACAATTCACACACCTTCAAACGTCATTTAAGTGAAGTATATGATGTAACATTTTATCCATATAACAAGTGAGCAGTGTAGATGATTAACATGTAAGAAAAACTTTCATGCAAGTCCTCTTTTGCTGCTCTGATATGTTGCGTTTTTCAAGAAAGAAAATAAATACTAAAAATAAATTCATAGATGGTATTTTCTGAAAAGAAAACACGCTTCTATTTACTCTGCGCTATGTATGAAAAAAGGTTTCCCTAAAAAAATATAAATAGACGCCGGAGACAGTTTGTTAGAAAAAACTTGGAAAAATATTGATTGCAGCAGTACAGTTTAATGTGAACTCGAGTACTTTCTAATAATTAAAGGAATAAGTACTGTATATGGCATTCAATTCTACAAGTGTTTTGTAAAACACACACACACACACACACACATATATATATATATATATATATATATATATATATATATATATATATATATATATATATATATATATATATATATATATCCATATAACATATATGGAGAGAGAGTGAGAGTCTGAGAGAATATTTTGTTTCGTTATTATTCCAAATACAGAAATAATTTATGAAAAAAAATGCCGATATTTTCTGAAATTGTTTCCTGTACGTATACACGTATACAGGGAACCCTGTACATATATAATTTTATCCCATGTATGTACATATACACGTGCATGATAACTGCATAATTATTGCACAACGCATCTGTATCTGTAATGCATTTTATTTTGAGTGCCTCTTCTTTGCGCTCCGAATAAAATGGCGTTCAATCGCAAGTAGGCGCCAGAATACGACTGGCAGCTTCGTAGTTTCATGCAGGAAATGTGGAAGCGGACATCCGTCTAGAGTATCATGGACTCCTGACTGCGAATGGAACTGCGTCGTGGACCCAGGTTGCGGTGGAGAAGGGAAAGGGGAAACTGTTCCCTTTAGTAGAGGAAATATATCCCAGTTTTTAATAACTGTTTACGCACCCGTAGACTTTTAATGGGTACATTATAATAAACCGGTTGTATTGGTATGGGTGTGTTAGTGATTATAATTCTGTAAATACTTCAATATTTGGGTAAGTAGGTGAAGCGTCTACTGTATAATAACTACAAAATAACTAGCGAAACATTTGTTTTGAATTTGTAGAAAGAAAGAATTTTACTAAAACTTTACAGGACGTGCTAATGGCTACACCAATTAAGAAACTAAACTGGTGCGATTAGCATACTGAAGAAATGAATGTTAAAGTTTGTAAAATAATAATAATAATAATAATAATAATAATAATAATAATAATAATAATAATAATAATGTAAATGGCAAATAATTACGAAAAAATAAATATCATAAACACTGACCAAATGGCACTTCGCACCAAATCATCAAATGGGGTACATCATAAAAGTCTTAGTTAACCTAACCTGATAAGTCGAGTAAAGTTAAATTAGATTAATTTCAGACATTTATACGCTTTTTTCAGACTGATCATGCTATCCTTTTTCACCTCGACCTCCACAATTTTGAAAAAAAAAAAATCAATTAGTTTTTGGGGGGGGGGAAAATGATCGTTTCGAGTTTTTGGCAAAAATGACGTCCGAGAAGTAGGTAATAAAGATGTAAAGCAATGAGGCATCTGTTGTTCAAGCGGTCTTCAAGATGAAATTCAGTTAGGGAAGTTGTTAAACATTTTTAGAAAAGTAGTCTTTAGTCCTTTGATGAAAGATTAATTACATTTTCTTTCGGGAATTATGGGCCAGGGGAAGTAGAGCAAGACTGGGGAAAGCGGGGATGTGGGGCCGGAGGGGAGTGGCGAAAAAACAGAAGAATAACATTATTCAGTCGACGTAACAAAGTTTAAGAAATCTACAATTGGTGGTAGAAAACTTGTAAAAACCTAATTTGAGTTGGAAATTATCAGCCATTTTCATCCTATTGTGTAATTGCCTCTAACTTTGTTGAGTGTCTTTCAAGTCCCACTTATTCAAAACTTAGCTATTTAAGAATTAATAATGCGTCATTATTTAATAATTTACGTTCTGCTACACTTCAAATCTCCCGTATGTGTACCTTGCCTCAAAATGGGGAATGTTGAGTATTAAAGTTGCCTAGCTGTAGAAACTGAAAATAAGTATGGATGGAAAGGAAAAAAGAGATGTTGGGGGGGGGGGGGGGAGATTATTTTTAAAGGCGTAAGTACAGTTGTGAGGTGAAGGGAAGGGGGTGCCAAATGTAAAATTTAAGGAAAAAATAATGAATATTTCAAAATTCAGTAATAATGCATAATTGGTTGAAAAAAACGAACTAAAAATAGTTGATACCGAATACTGGCATTCCAATTAATGGTCAATTATTATTTTTTCATTGGTCATTATTTTTCCAGTCAGTGATGAATTTTTGAATTGTTCCAAATTTCAGTAATTTCAAAAGACTTATTTTTTCGGTGAATACTTTTTCTTTCACAATATCACAGTGCGTAAAATGTGTAACTCACATCGGTTTACTTTGGAGCTTCTGAGAACAGAAACAAAAACAAGGAATCCAGCAGTATCAAACCCTCACTAAAACATCAGTTAAAACGAGAAAACAAGAACCAACAAGATATCCGTCAAACGTAATTTTATTTTTACCAAATAAAATTTGAAATAAAATCTAAATTAACATTAAAATACGTAGTTTGTTCCTATTCCGAAGGTCGTTTTAACCTCTTTTGGGCCATTGGGTCGAATATGCACCGTTTCCCATACACGCACTCATAACTTAACCCTAAAAAACTTCGGTCGTTAAGAGGTTAACTCAGAGGTAAGCTCGCCCTCACACTTGGAAGCGTCGCTATCGATTTATGGACAAAATTCTTAACCTTTATTGTTTCCGCCGCCTCTGTAGCATTATAAATGGATACATTAACCAGTCAGCGTATCCAGCACCGTGAATGGGAAAGAGATAAAAGTTGAGGAAAGGAGTTACAGCTTGTCCTGAGATTGGTTAAAAAATTAAAAAAAACGAAGCTTTTCTTGCCAATAACCGTACAAGCTGAAAGCTTCTTCGGTGGCCTTCGCTTACTGTATGCAAGAAGTGTGTCATTCAGTGACCCAAAAAGGTCGGATGAAAAAAAAAAGTTTATTATCTACGACTCCACGCAGTAGAGTTATTTTGTCTTCGTAAAATCAGAGAGACTTATGTAAAGCTATACGTACATTTTTTTTAAATCTCAAAAGATGAGGTTACTGGTAATAGTCGTGCAGGTTTGTAAGGAAAGAAAATAAGGATACTAATTTTCAATACAGTTACCGTACTTTTAAGTTAAATGTTATATAGAATTTATCATAAGTCCTCCGAGAATTGTGATTTAGTGTTTTATACAAAAGATGAATAAAAATTTAAAAATAATTTTTAATAATTCTCCAGAGTATTGTCAGGGAATAAATTAAAATTGGCAAACGGCCAAAAGCAGTTTCCATTCAAATTTTTTCATGAGGATTTACGTCACATATTTTAACAGTAAACTTAAATTCGTTAAATTAAATTTTTTATATTTTTCAGGTCATAAAATTATGAAAGGAAAAGGATCTAATGATTCTCTCTCTCTCTCTCTCTCTCTCTCTCTCTCTCTCTCTCTCTCTCTCTCTCTCTCTCTCTCTCTCTCTCTCATCGCAATAACCCTTCGCGGTTGGGGGACCTTCAACGGAACAACCAAGTCAGAAAATTGAAATAATGAATTTCTTCAATAACTTCAGAATTAAGTAAAAAACAAGTGTACATGAGTCCATGACTTCTTCAAACCAAAAAGTATGCAATTTATTGTTAGTCAAAACTAAATATTTTAGTAAATAGTCACTTACTGTACACACACTTCGAGTTCCTTTTCTGACAACTAAACTAGAGCTAAATAAACATGTAGAAGTGTTTGTGGAAAAGTTGCATTTTTATACGATATACGAGTAATTATTTATTATTTCCGTTGGGACATTACGGTCCCACTGGGTCCCGCTGGTACTGAAAGAGTTAATTATTTTACGAATCTTAAAATATTTCTTGTATTTGAATATTATTTTACTGAAAAAATGTATTCACAGAATCGCGTCAATGTAAAATCAAACGCGACTCGAGTCATCACGACCCAAGTCGTCAGTCGTGAGTCGCAAGACGATCCTGCGTGCGGCCGGCCTTATTGCGCTACATATTTTCCTAGTATATGATAACGTGATTAGTGATTATGAATGTTAAGGGCAAAGTTATTAAGAGCTCGTAAAGGTCCTTTCTACCAACAAGAAACGATAATAGTAATACTCGCTACACGCGAGTGATATGTTCCAAATAGTTGTTTTGAAGCCAAAACAAAATTATACAAATCTTGGCTTATTTCCACAATAACCGACTTCCTTCAGAAATTACAGTCTTAGTAATATTAGTGTTAACAATATGTAAGTACCTTTTCCACATGTCAGATGTGGTAGAGGTTTTTTTTTTTTAGAAAAAAGTAGAGGAATTTTCATTTTGTATGAAATTTTCCATTTTTTCACAAAATGTTATTGAGTAAAATCAGTAAAAGACCATTAAAGAAAATAATTTCAACTTGATACAGACCCAACGTTGAGTTTAATATAGTTTTGTTTATCAGTAAACTAGATAAGCAGATCTTATTTAACTTCTAGTCGTGTGGCTAGTAATAGGTGATGACAAGACTAGATCTGAGATTTGTAGGAAGGTGTGGTAGAACTATTATGAGGTGAAGTGAATCGGGTATTCCGTTTCCTGCTCGTGTGGTTGAGTTTTAACTGTAATGTTATTCCTTTATCAATGTATTCAAATTGATTATCTAATTGTTTATAAGCTAATAGCTAACAGAATTACTGTAATCTTAAAGAAAAAATAATTTATCTGAGGGAATCCAGACTTACAAATATTTTCGGAAAATAATTCCACTTATGTCGGATTTCCTATTTTAAAAATTGTTTGGGTAAATTAGTATCGGCATATGGCCGCCAAACTAAGCGCGGTTGGCACCCCTGGTATACAGGCTTGACTGGACCTATAGAGGTTTTGTCGACGGGAATTTTTAGACCCTAATAACCTAATCTAACGTAACTTAGCCAAACCTAACCGAACTTAATCTAACCCTAAAAACTTGCGGATAAAATGTCGTCGACGAAATGTCGTTATCACGGGAAAATTCGGTTTTATGAAAAGGAGGTTCATTTTTAAAACGGAGCTTCCCTTGACTGCGAGTAAATCCTTGCTTGATTGTTAGTCTCTTTACTTAATTTCAAAATACGAGATGAGTGAATTCGCTTACTTAGCAACTCACACACCGAGTGAATTATTAAAATACCACCCAATAATCTAAAAATGAAAAAGGACCACATATAAAAAGCCTTGGAGAGTAGACACTTGGAAAATTAATTTCAATCTATTAGCTCTTGGAGGGTTTGACTCGATTTGTCGCCATATAAGTGAAATAATAAATTGATTTGATGATCATATTATAAATTGTCGAAAATTCTTCCATTTGTGTTTTCTTCTTTAATAATATTCCGTCTAGATAATTTCTTTTTCTTGGTGAAAATCATTAAATTATGCTGCGAACTCAAATCTTATAGGTAATTTTCAGAGCAGCAGCACGAAATGTGGGTTTAAGAATTTTATCCGGTTGCTTCTGAACAAACGTAAAGTCTCTTAAAAATAGGTTGTTATTCTTAGCTAAGTATTATAAAAAAAATGTAGTTTCCACATCCGTAACAATTTAAATAAATACTTAAAACTATAAAGAATTTATTCTTTATCGACACACAGTTTGTCGAAAAAACAATAATATATTGTTGGAAGATGGAGTATATACTCGTATATTTGTTCGGGTAAAAAAAATGAGGAAAATTCTGCCTCTGTATGTTTGCGTTGTTACAAATTCATCAAGCGAAGCAAAACGAGAAAATGGGGGGAATAACTAAAGAAAATAAATGGTTTACGTCAAACAACACCGTGAATAGATGCAAAAATAATTACCAAAATAAAAGTGGAGTCGTAAAATAAATCGTAAAAATAAATAAATAAAATAGTATAATTCTTAAAAATTTAAGTAAAATTCTTGATAATAAAAATTAAAAACTTTAAAAATTTCTCATAAAACAAGATATCTGCTAATTAATCCGCTTGTTTTACTGCGATACTAGTCCTCAATTAATGATGATAGTTCATCGTATGTATGGAACGAGTTAGTATCACGAACCACAAATACGCAGTAACTTTTCCGACAACATGAAAAAGAAAAATGTTTATTAATCCAACGAAAAAAACAGACTATCTACCGTGTTCTGATAAATTTAAAAGACAAAAGTTTTAATGACTGCACATCTGCACATCATCATAACACCCGCAGGATTCACGAATCAACTTTTAAACAAACCACAATTTTAATGAACTTCCGTATTCAAAATAAGAAAAAAAACATCATTTACAGTTATATTAATTTTCATTTCTACAGGGTGTATGTAAATGAATGGTACAAAAAGAAATAGTAATAGGTATTTATTGAATTCATATATCCGAAAAAATTTAAGTACGTTTGATTCAGTAATGAAGTACATTTGATTCAATAATGTTGTAAGGAATATATTTTCTTCCTTATAAAAATTTAAATAATGGCGGAAGTGCGACACCTTTAAACAAGATTATACAACATTCATTTTTTACCATATATTTTTCGCCTGGCCTTGGCTTTAATTGTAATGGCGTCTGTTCAAGAAAAAACTAAGCTCGTAAGGTGGATTCACGACTGTGGATTAATCATTACACCACAAAGACGATTAACGCATGAACTAAACAAACCAGCATCACAAAACAAACCTTATTTGTATGTAGTAGTAGTAGTTTACTGCAGAAGGAAGTGTCAATAAAAGGGAATCCTCAGGTAGACCAAGAAATCCTCCAAAAAGAGTCAATGCTATTCCCGAAGCATTCCTGAGAAGACCAAAAAAGTCAATATGGAGAGCCACATCAGAATTAAACATTCCATACCCTTCTTCTGTGCATAAAATCGTATTTACGGGCATTTTCATTTCCTTTTTTTTTCTGGACAAAACTATTAATGGAGAACTTTGTCTCAGAATGTTAAAAGAGTTCTTTGTTCCTCTTATACGACTAATTCCAAGTCTATTGCAACGTGCGGTGTTTCAGCAGGATGGTTGGTACACCGCCTCATTTTGCTCGTTCTGTGACGAAACATTCCCAAGACGGTGGATTGGCCGAGAAGGACCGGTAAGATGGCCAGTTCGTTTTCCGGTCCTATCTGCTTTA